>JAUTWP010180256.1:0-18270 GCA_033042655.1 Cyathermia naticoides | reverse complement strand
CATATAAAAGATCCCTTGCTGCTTATCGAAAAAGAGTAGCCTATGTGGCGGCAGCGGGTTTCCTTCTAAAAGTGTGTGTCAAAATGACCATATGAATGGCATCCAATAACCGATGATGATAAAAATCAATGTGTTCCAGTGGCCTCGTTAAACAAAACAAACTTTACTTTTATAAAAACCTTACTGTTTATTGGAAAGAGTAACATATATGGCTGCAGCAGGTTTCTTCTGATGGCCATGCACCTTGATTGGATATAAGCTTGTTTGTAAATTGATATGTTTTTTCTGTTTTAAACTGATGTTTTACTTTACAGGAAAAATATGTGTAAAAATGGCATTTGTGTTGCTAATCATACGTCCCCAATTGATGTGATAATAATGTCATGTGACAACTGCTATGCTATGGTAAGTTAACACTGTTTTGCTTTTAATTTGTTATTTCTGCTCTCCCTCCCTATTCCCTCCCTCTACCTCCCTCTGTTACTATCATTAAAAGTTAAAAATTTGGGAGATGTAATTGCAAGAAAATCTCATTGTATGTTTAAAAATTCAAGGAGTATTTTATTTAGTGCTGTGTCATGAATCACTGTGCAATTTTCGTAGATACAGTTCTAATACTATACACAGTGTCGAATTATGAATTGATTTCTAGCGGTTGTTAATCAAAATTTCTAAAACAAAATGTTTCTATTTCTATAGAGTTGATTAGTATTATAAGTATTTGGTTTTTTTCAGGTTGGTCAAGCACAAGGTGGCCTTCTGGGAATTTTACAACGAGCATTGGCGAGAGCCACACACCATATCTGGTTTGAGAGATCAGAAATCAAAGACAGACATTTGGTGGCACACAGGTTTGTATCATCTCTCTAGATGCAATTTTGAAAGTAGGCTCACCTACAACAATTTTAATTCACCCTATGGCAATTTGTTAAAACTTAACTTGGACAACAAATAAACGGTAGCAGGGCATTTTCTCCCCGGACATTTCTCCCCGGTCAATTCTCCCCGGTCATTTCCCCCCAGTCATTTCCCCCCCAGTATAAATAAATACCACTATTATTTTATAATATTTTATTCTAATAACATGTTTTATTAATAAAAATATGTTTATAAACTCCTGCGTCTTTTCAATAAACAAATATTTGTATGTTATGTGCAATGCCTCTCAAATATTCTAACACTGGCCGGTTGTTGTATTCCCTAACAACATTCATTAGTCTGTGTGTTACATCTCTATATTGGCGACGTTTAGGTGGTGGATCTTCTCCGGCCAGTGCTTGGGTCATGGTGATTTCACTTAATGCTTGCTCCTTTCTTAATACGTCTAGGAAGACCCATATGGTTGGATGACAAGCGCCGATAGTTGCCGACATCCTGCTGTGTCATTCCTCACAGTGGCTGTTGGTGTGTGGCAATCCCTCATTCACTCGTTCATGGCAGTTCCACATGCAATGTGGGAAACTTGGGTCCCTCTGACCATGGCGTCTAGATCTTCCAATAAAGACATCAAAATGATACAGAATGGGTTGTATTTCCTCTGATGA
This sequence comes from Cyathermia naticoides, assembly GCA_033042655.1. Taxonomy (NCBI): domain Eukaryota; kingdom Metazoa; phylum Mollusca; class Gastropoda; order Neomphalida; family Neomphalidae; genus Cyathermia; species Cyathermia naticoides. Next base: position 16,726 of record JAUTWP010180256.1, on the reverse strand, counting down.
ATCGTCTTGTAGTGCTTCAAATGAAGCTGGTATATCAGCAACTGGTACGAATGCGATTGCTGAAATCATCCTGATTTGCAGTGATAACTCGGGGTTCGTAGTGTAATCCCTAACAATACATAATAGTGTTATTTATTTATATTGGGGGAAATGACCTAGGGGGATGACCGGGGGAATTGACCGAGGGGAAATGTCAGGGGGGAGTGCCCTAGAATCAAACCAACGTATAAGATATTATATTCTAAATTGTTAAATATTAAAAAAACAGACAGTGCCACTTTAAATAAAACAAACTTTACTGTTTTGCCTGATAGTAAGTTGTTTTTATTTGTCAGGGGAGACTACTCGATGAGCATGCTGTAGTTTGTGTGTTGTCACGTTGTAGGTGAAAAGAAAAAATGTTATCAGCCGTGGTATTTCAAAGAGTATGTTATTGTAATGTTTAACCTAATCTCAAGATTTTTTTAATGGCCAAACAAACTGATCTACTACTAAATAGGGTCCACGACACATATGCTTGTGCACAAGACCAATGACCTCTAACGTAGACACTGAACAGGCGAGGTAGACTACTAGAGGTGTCAATGTTATCTTCACCTGTCATTCACAGATTTCATTTTTTCAAATCTCAATAAAGTCTGCTGAAATTGGCAGGTGTCTGTTAGCAGCAGAACGTGACAACAACGTGGTGGACGTGGTACATATATACGTCTGCACGGAGGATGTCGTAGACAGTTAGATGATGTGCTGGTGGATGTTACACGGTTGTAGTAGATCTTCGAGGATGACCGCTACAAGGTAGATGTTCTGAGTTGCTGCTGAGTAATTCAATCAAATAGAACATGCCACCAACTCAACCCCACCATCAGCAGAGCACTCCACCTGTATGTAGGTATTTTACAAAAGTTAACTTTGTTTTATTTAAAGACGCCACTAGAGAACACTGATTGTTTTTTAGTCATCGGCTATATTCAAAATGGTCATCCTGACAGTTTTCTTACTTCTAGAGGAAACCCGCTGCCGTAATATAGGCCACTTATTCCGATAAGCAGCATGCGGTCTTTGATATGCACTTTGTCACAGATAGGACAGCACATAGCACGTATTTTGGTAAACCAGTTGTGGACTAACTGGTAGGGAAAATAGTTCAGAGTACAAGTGGGTAGACTGAGCCGTATCGGCACAATAACCGACCGCTTTCCAAGAGGATACGCTACCACTGCAGCTAGATCCCGTTTTATTTTATAAAAGGAGAGACATAGGTTTCAACCTGGTTGTTTCAGAAAACCAAGCACCTTTTATTAATGATATTCTATTAACTGTCAGTTTGTGTGTAGGTATGTAGTTTCATTGTACATAGAACCAGCAATGATTCTTAGAAAAGAATCTCTAACAAGAAGTCACGCGTACATTAAATGAAGTTTTTAAATCAGGGCCACCGCCTTCTTCTAATTGAAGTTTTCTGCGAAATCGGCGTGACTCCCACAAGGACATTAGTTAGTTGATCATAACTGTTTTAGAAGCAGTTGGATTGCGTATTACTATAATTCTGAGAGTGAATCTTAGAATAGTTGGGACATTCTTTTCAAGTTATTAAATATGTTTTTAATCCAAATTAAAATGTGTGTTAATTGTAGTGATTATTTTAAAATGATGTTCTGGTCAGGTCAGGTCAGGTAAATGTATTTACGTGTTTCTATCAGATAACTGTTTAAGCACGCTCTCATTGGGTCACGTGTCGTTCCTAATCGAAGATCGGGGCAGATGGAAATGGAGACAATGAAATGTATAAATGAGATTGATATTGGACATAAAATGATGACCTTTGCAATTTCGTATTATTGTAATGTTACATTAGCGGCATGGAAAAAAATTCTGAATGTTCTTTTTATTAATTATAAGAATCACTAAGACACACTTTTCAACATCAAACAAAACAAATTACTGTTGCACATGGAAGCATGGGCTGGTAATACGAGTCCAATGTGGTTTAGTGTCTGAATGATAAGTATTAAGTTGTCAGAAACTGATGACGTAATCTCAATTTAATAGGAGCAGGATGTAGCTCAGTCAGCATGCGATATTTTTTAAATGTTGAAAAATTCCATACAGCTGTCGCAGTGTTCGCATTGGTTGCATGGGGGTTGCACGGCAGTTGCAGTTGTCTGATAAGTCGCAAGAGGGTCTGGAGGGAGTCGCACGGTTTGGTTTACTGCGACTCCTGTGCGACATCAATAAGGTTATCGTGCATCATGTGCGAATTCTATGTGTGTCGTGTGCGACACTCGTTAAAGTGCTGCACAGTATGTAGGAACATTAGTCGCGGGACTCGTGCAGGTCGCATTGCAGGCGCACGGAACTTGAGCCGTTGTCGGATGTTTCATGAAACGTTACACGAGAGTTGAAAGGCAGTTGCACGACAGTTGCACAATTGAATGCACGGGGGAGAAAACTAGGTAACTCGTATGGGGGTTGCACGGCTGTATGATGGTTTATCGCACAACAGTTCTATAAAAAAAATCTCTCAAGTGAGAACCGGCCTTTAAAAATAATACATATCGCTCTAAGGCCAATACAACATAGGAATAATAGAATTGAGGTTAATGACAGCAAGAATGTGAACACTGAACCGAAACTAGGAGAACGACTGAAGATACTTAAATACTTTACCCAAATCACAGTTCCTAGTCTAGTATGATGTGCATTGATCCCGTGAAAGAGACCGGCGTTTAAAACTTGTACTTTATCAAAGTTTATTCTTTGTGAGAAATAGTTTTTCACAATTCTGTTATCCTGTGTTTCTCTGGTCTAGTGTTTGTTTGTGATTCGTGTTTAAACAAGATCCTCATCGACATCATCTCCCACTACAGTGAAACCATCTCACTTGGTGATTGTTTTTTATTGTTTAGGTTTTTTGTTATTGTTTTTTCTATTATTTTCTTTAGTTTTGTTTTATGTTTTTAGTTAGTTTTTCTTTTTGAGGAAGTTGTATTGGTAGAATGGTAAATAGATTCCCGAATGTAATCAAATTCACCAGTAAAAAGTAAACCTAAATACGTACTGGATCCAAATAGCTACGTCTTCATTTAGTAATTTTGCATTCAATTAGCATGTGTATGACAGAGATGCTAGTAATCACATTACGCAACAAACTAACGCATCATGTCCTACTATGACCGTATTTAGTAAAACTGCATTTATTTAACATCTCTATGACAAAGATATTAGTAATCACATCACGCAACAAACTAACGCATCATATCCTACTTTGACCGCATTTAGTAAAACTGTATTTATTTAACATCTCTATCACAGAGATACTAGTAATGACATCACGCAACAAACTAAAGCATTGAACACTCGTAACACAACATAAAGTGAATCTTGTCTTACATTTTCTTATCTCGGTCTAACTGTTATCTATTTGGACTATTGTCAAACCTGCTATAACACCAACTCTGTATACCAACCACCTCTGTCACAGGAAACCAGATGTGTATATGTACACATGCATTAAGTCTGCATAACGACCCCCTTTTTATAACGGCACAGTGACTTGTACGATATCCTGTTACACGGAGATCACTGTAAGTTACGCATGGTGGGTATTTGAAAACAGGTGTGTTACGATAACACATGAAATCATAGCAGCACGGTGTTTGGTAAGACTGGCATCATAGGTCAGTCACCCGAATTAATCTTCTATAAAAGAGAGCATGCGCCTTCCACGTGGGATATCTCAGTTATATCACACCCAGTTGTCACCATCGACCAGTTCAGATCGATTCTTCTGCTGTACACACGATATACGACTGCACACACGACGACTTCGTATACAACTCCATACACGACGACTGCATCAACACCTAGGTCTACTGTATACTCGACTACACGACGACTGCATACTCCACCACGACGACTGCATAAACGATTACGTCCACGACTGCATATTCATCTGCATACCCGACTGTCAGGAACATGAATGTAAAGTTCGTGCATAACTTGTGGAACGGGGATGTGGAAACCGTGTATACTACATACAATGTGCCGGAAAGCCTTGCATACGGTAGGATTAAAGTTTTACATAGCCCGAGTATCCTCTGCCGGAGAACAGCTCAGATGGATATTTGGATGGATTCCATGTTGACTGAACAGTAACATCCATCCATACATCTGAGATGATCTGCGTCACAGGATATTCGAGCTAAGTTTTCTATTGCATGTTTTCTTGGGTTTACTAGTTTTATATTGCATGTTTACTTCGGTTTACTATTTCATTGATGTTTTTGTTTTCTTGCATGGTTTAAAAGTGTGATCGCGGGTTTGTAAAGCAGCATTTCCAAGACTTGTTTCATTTTAAAGCATTGCGTGTGCGACAATTATTCTAAAACACAAATTACAATGCATGTATATTGTTTTTCTATAATAATTTGAATATATAAAACTTCCTTTAACGTGGATTTGACAAAGTTTAATTTGCTAAGACTAGGTAGCTTTGGTCTAGCATAGGAATAATTGGGAAATTGTAAATATTTGGATTCCATTTCTGTCGGCGGATCTGTAATCTCATCAAATAATTGTTTTAAAACCTCAATTTATTTGAATCTAAAGATCGTTGTATTGCATGCACTTGCGTATTTAATTTAAAAACCTAATTATTAATGTTTGCTTTATAACAACACGAGTGAGTTTGTCTAGAGGTATATATTCAATATTAACATTAATTAGCATGACACATCTGCGGAAAATTCTCAACTTGTGTTAATGCACTAAAACCGTGTCGTACGTTTCCGTAAATCAAACTTTGTATTACGTCATACGGAAACACTCGAGGATGTTCATTAGATTGACATCGGAAATGTAAGCGCATGACCCTAAGTTAAACATGGAACTTTAAAGTATATAGTCAAGGATTGAGAATTCTAATAGATGAATGATTGTATTGTAAAGATAACAAAGTGTTATGCGGTATATTTAACTGCAGTGGTGTGGATATAACAATAACATCGGAAATGGAAGCATAAGAGTATGTTAAATATGGAATTTTAACTATAGCCTATACGTCAGAGATGGAAAATTTGAATACAATGATTGTATAGTAACGTTAACAAAGTGTTACGTGGTATATTGAACTGCAGTGGTGTGAATATCACAAACAGGGCAGTGACATTGGCTGTGTTGTAATCATCAAATATCCAGGATTAGTACACTCTGTAATCTCAACACTGTCTCTTATTTCTCTTGCTGTTCAGTTTGGTCTTATTGTTGTCCTTGTTTCTGTTTGAGGCTGCTACTCTTCTTGTTGTTACTGCTGTTGTTGCTGCTGCTGCTGCTGCTGCTGCCCGACTATCGTCTGAATGTGAAGGGACTGGCTGTTTAATATTCTCTATGATCTCGTCTGTGGACAATGGTCACTAAATGATACAACTGTTGACAATCTGCAATTACACATCAACATAAAAATATAACAATTATCTTGTTACTAAACTATCATGAAACCATTCTTATCCATTCATCTTGTCAATGCATCTGCCTCCTACAGGTCAGGTCATGTTGTTTAACGTCTACGTTCAGAGCCAGGCTGTTATAGCAGACGCCTGCTTCCTACAAAACAAAAACCCATCTGTACTGATAGTTAAAAATTCAACCAGTCATTTCCCGTCCTGGGTAGGGTGTCCGGCAACGTCGGACATCGTACCCAGGAGGGGCGTGCTTGAACACTGATTTAGTGATGTAAGCACGTTAAAAGAAATTCCAGTCCAGTCAACCAGTCTGCACTTGAGTGTTAACCTATACAACATAATTAACATGCTGACCTATAATTAGCATATCGTGTTACTAAAATACCACATACAATTGTTCTTCACCAGTATAATAGTATCTGTAAATCGATTGATCAGCAAAATATAACTTGTAACCTGCTTAATAAAGCGTAATAAACCAGTAAACATCTTACAGCTGACTGACTAATCACAGCCCGTGTCTCATTTGTGGGCGGGGCTTAGTTCAGTTATGCATGACTAATAGCTCCTTTTGACATATATTTTGATTATCCTGTGGATTATCCGCCGTTTATAGAATACAATACACATGCTTCGTAAAAAGAAAAACAAATACGTCGATGTAAAGAACGTGAAAAATGAAGTGCGTGATTGTAAGATTGTGTTGCTTTCATAGCAATAATAATAAAACTCACAGTAGCTTAAACTGATGAATAATTATAATAAATATAATCGTTTACAATGACAGAGTAACTACAAACACAAACACTCTAAAAGCAAAATAAAACAAGTCGTATGAAGGTAAGAAAGAAATGTGTGTTCAATGACATCCAACACATTGCTGATTGTATTTACAAATCAGCCATTATTATGTGTCATACATACGGTGTTTGCAACGCATGGTCATCAGAGAAAACCTGCTGTCACTACAGAGGTTATTATTTCCGTAGCACGAGTATTATCTGATGGAGAAGAACTCAGATATATTTGGATGGATATTGCTGTTCACTGTCAGAGGATACTCGGGCTATTGTTTCCAATAAGCAATGTGCTCTAGTGGCATCGTTAAATAAAACAACTTTACTTCATTGGAAGACATTCGTTGCTGCTCTATAATGTGGTATGTTAGCACATTTCACGTGACTTGTGAGTGTGACACGTTTGTGGACTGTAATTTCATATGAGTAAATATTCAACCGCTACCCAAGAACAAAATGACATAGATCATATCTGTTGCTTGCGAATGTCACGTTCGTTTGTTGAAATAACAACTGGACCACATTTCGCTTTCTCTTGTACGAATACTATTTTTATTGACTTCTTTGCACTGATGGAAGATGAAACCGCTTTGCAAACTGAACGACGAATGTCTTTGTGGTATGGAATCAATCTATAGAGCAAAACCAGAACAGATGTACTGTTAAGGTCAACGCTCTCTGGAATACAAACAGTAGAACATTTCTCACAAAAATCAATAAACAAAGTTTGTTTTATTTAATGATGCCACTAGGACACATTGATTGGCTGATCACCGGCTATTGGAGGTCAAACACATGGTCATTCTGACAGTTTCACGGCACACCTGCTACATTTTACATTAGTAGCAAGGGATATAGTATATGCATTGTCCCACAGCATCATATCATAGTCTGTGTTCAGTTATGGGGTGTTTTGGACGGAGAAAAACACAGAGAATGTTTGAACTGAGGATGTTCAATCCGTCAACGCATTCACTTCAGGCGAGCTTCCTGCCGATTGAACTAGATGCGCCAATACCCGACCACAAACATTAATAAAACATAATGATTCAATATAGTATGCAGTTATTAAGACGAAACTACATAGTCGTAATAGTTTAAACTAATTGCTATGTTTATTAGCTATGGTCCGGGCTTTAAATGCATGGAAAGCATATTAAACAATACAATGGTATGATGAGAGATGCATCAATAAGCTACATAAATGTCTAACAATGTAATGCTACATGCAAATTAGTACAAAGTTCGCTGCAGTGAATTAAACACATTGATGCTATGAGTGATGGATGATACTAAACGAGGACTCTGGTGTTACACAAAGACTGGCACTACCATATTGATTGGTTGATCTCAGCGTGGTGGGCATGCTTTACAAACGTGCACTGAACGTGTTTCACCTCTGTGCATGCTTTATAATCGTGCATTGAACGTGTTTTAGCGTGACTCCTGCACACAATTATTTCTAAATTGGATAATTGACCATCTGTACTTTCGAGGGATTCTGTTATTTATTCAAGGTTACGTAATTGTAAGACGCGCCAGTCAGAATACAGATTTGGTTTGTTTCATCAAATATTTCGTTAGAAAATGGTTTTGATGAACAATATATGATGAATTGAAACATAACAGTGAAACCATTTCTATAAAAAAAATACTGAGATTCATTGTATTTGTGCTGATGTGACACAGCACAATGCATTAACATTAATAAATGAAAAACATTCTTAAAAAGTAAAATAAAGTGATTTTTCTGAAAATTAAAAATGGACATATTGCAAGGAAATAATCAATATGATCTATTATGTTAATGTTAGACATGCAACGTGTATATAGAATTAGATATAGAAAACAGTTAATTAGTGCCGTGTGACAGGCCACAGTAGATAAAACATGAGAACGTGTATGAACGTAATTACATTTCACAGAACAAGGTAGATCTGGGGTTTCGTTTTTTTTTGTAAAAAGCACAAATCATATTATGACGTAAATAAAGCTAGTCACTGTTAACTGCGTGCAAATCGTGCTTCCTGTTTTACAGTTAAATATTACAAACACATGTCCAGTGAGACTGCATTGCTGGTGGTCAGAGTTTATTACGTCATAATCCACCGTCCTGTTTAGTTTATTACGACGGTTAGTACACGTGTGTATACTAGTCTGTGTTTATATGTCACAGTAAAACACGCAATCCTGTCATTGATATCACACATTGCTTCGCTTACATACAACAAATGTTTGTTTACAACATGATACTTTGTTGTGGCTATTAGGTTTCAAACAAATACAACTTAGGAATCAATATGTGTTACCTGTCCTGTGCGTATGAAAGGTTTAAAGCTTATTTGCATAGGAAGCGACGTGTTCGTGTGTCCGTACATGTGTACGTGTGCGTTTCATTAGCCTACGCCTTGTGTGGACTTTGTATGCACTCTGTAACGCTGTAAACACACCATCAAATACCGTGCTATGCATTAATTAGGCTTGCCTGCATGTGTGTTTATTATTTATGTATGTAAATACTAGTAGGTAATACAACTTGCATGCAAGTGTCCAACGAATTCATTTGGGTTTGTACAAGGAAGAAAAGTGTTTGTTTTCAGATTGTAAATAAATATCTGAAAACTGAGTTCACAAAAACTGAAGTAACCAGGTAACCCACTCCCAGCTATCAGCTCTGCCTGCAGTTCAATCTAGGTCGCTCTATATTCTTTGTCCGTACACATCATATTGTGCATACTTTACTGGCACGTTCGCCCGTAATTAGGTCACAGAAAGGTTGAGTTTGCTGTGACCCCTGACCTCCGCCGTCGGCTGTTTTTCTTATTGAGAACGTCCCCAATGCGGTCCAGATGTATGTTTGTTATATGTCGAGTGCTGGGCGTCGGCAAACAAGTTGTTTTGTTGCTACCGTGGAATCTCCACCACCTCGCCGCGTGACGATGCCGTGCCCAACCATTTCCTCAAGTTTTACTTTTTATACATGCATATATTTTGTATTTATTTTTAGTACATAAACAGCATTATTTATAAGTTTGGGTTTCTCCAAGTATGTGAAACTTCCAAACGGCCTGAACGTCAATTTATAAACGTGAAAGCGGGTATATTGACCGAGTCAATTTATAAACGTGAAAGCGGGTATATTGACCGAGTCAATTTATAAACGTGAAAGTGGGTATATTGACCGAGTCAATTAATTTTATAAACGTGAAAGTGGGTATATTGACCGACGCTAGACCTGTTCTAGAATTGGCTCATGCCATTTTATTACTAGAATATAATATTTTGTCTCTGCAATCCACGTGTTGCCCAATCACCGCAGATAAACTTGCATTGTGCGTCAGGTAAAGTTGTTTAACGTCTACGTTCAGAGCCAGGCTGTTATGGCAGACGCTTTTGTGCGTGCATCTGCTGCACTTAAATATATGCATACTTTCTGATGAATCATATTCTAATATATATGCCGTATTAAAATGCATGTAGGCTACACATACCACCATGCAATAAAGCCGATATAGCTTGGTGCAGCAAGAATCCAGGTAGTTTTATTAACATTAAATTAGGCTGAATTAATAGTAAGCTATACATACATCTCTGATTTATTCACCAGTAAATTGTGGCTTTATTTCAATATAATTGGACAGAACACGTTGCGGCGCTTTTGTCGGAACTGTGACAGCATCGAATCGACCCCAGCGTGGAAAAATAGACAATGACTAAACCAACTCTAGTTCTATAACAAACAGCTGAAAACTGTTTCAAAAAGCAAGAGACTACTCCATTGTTATTAAAAATAATGTGTTTTATATGCACTTTACTATTTCTATGCATTATTAATTTTAATATGAAAAGCGGCTTTGTCGTGAAATCGTAGACTTTTCACTGCCTGGTATCCTGCCGCGGTAATTCCTAGTTTCCAGCAGCCCATGGTAGCGACGTGACGTCACAGCTCGAATTTCATAATAAACAAAAGTACGTGAGCACCAATTTGCGATGATAATTTCCCCCTGATCTGATTCTTGGCTTTCTGGGCGCGCACTCTAACTTGTGGATCATGACATAGCCAAATTATCAAGCAAGGCCGTTCACCGAGTTTGTAGAAATCGCATCACAGATGTACACGTGATAACAAAAAGATCTTGACCAAGTCGACCTCGATTTCAACCAATCAGAGCCTGCATTACGCTCATATCAGTTGTAAACAAAAGTGGGCTGGAACTATAAAAAGTCCCGTTATTTCCCACGATGCAGAAATATCATTATAATCCAAACGATAATCTACTCCAACTGTTTGCAAGAAAATAATAGTTTTAAAATTCACCATGAGAATTACTCAATCTCCGATAAGAGATGACGGTTACTCTACTGGTAAGTACATTTATTATTATTGTTGTTATTATTATTACTTGTAGTAGTAGTAGTATTCGAAATGTTTTATTTATATTGTTTATTTTTATTTTTTATGTTTTAAACAAATTTTGTTTGTTTATTTCTTGTATGTTAAAATATTTTTGTTTTTATTTTTTCAGACAATTCAGACATTTCAGAAAGTGCAATTTCTGATGTAAGTACTTTTTAATTATAATACCAGTGCAATCATTATTCTTAAATGAAATGTATTTAAATTTGATTAAATTAAAAGAAAACTAACAATTTCGTGGTTGAGCGAAATCGTTGTTAGTTTCACTGTGCGTAGTAATAGTATTCCGCCACGTGCTTATCAGCTGTTTCTGACGTAGACATAAACAAATGTCACGTGATCAGTTAGCTGGTATTTCCCAGTTACCGGCAACCTACATTCGATTGTTTTCGTTTTGGGGAGGAATTTACACTATATCGTTATTTGTGTCGCGTTCATGTTGATCAAAGGTTTCGTGAAGAGTCTACTGTTAAGGAAATCGTTCAGTTATCGTCTGATATCTAGACTATCTAGCCAGGTTGGTGAAACTAACAGCCGACTTCCCTATCACTGTAAAATGTCTGTGTCTGTATATTATGTAAAGGGGGGCTTCTTATCGTTATGGAGTGGAGATATAGACATCATGAATGAGATTTCGGTTTGTAAGTGATAATATAATAACTAGACGCGTAATATGACGCTTTATTTTATTTGTTAAAAATTATTATAACCTAATTCTTTGCTTGACATATATTATAAAAAAATTATTTATTTTTCAGCATCCTGAATTTGGCATATTGTTCGATGTTGACGGCGTTCTCGCCAGGGGGAGCACCCCTCTAGAGCCCGCCATCAGAGCCTTTGAGCGCCTTAAGGACCCACAGACCGGAAAGCTGCGCGTGCCCTGCGCCTTCGTGACGAACGCCTGCAACCGCAGCCACGAGAAGGCGGCGCAGATTGGAAAATGGTTCAATCTAAAAGTAAGAATTCTTAGTGATTCAGTAATGACATTTTTAACATAAGATTGTAAACATACAAATAAAATATTTTAATGAATTTGCTACAAGTGTCCTATGGCTATGGCTATGAAATAATTATGTTTATATTTAATCAGATTTTAATATCAAGAATTTTGGAGTGTGTGGGGTCTGTTCATAACATGCTGTTTAGTGGCGGTGATATCATTAATGAAATTGTTTACAGGAAATATTCTTTCTGTTGAAAGATTTTATTTTTAAAAATTTGTTTAAAACTGCAATCTCTTGTGATTATTGTCTTGAATAAAATACTGATTAGTTCATGTTGTGTTTTAGGTGACACCAGATATGGTGATCCACGCGCCAACTCCCGCCAAATTGCTGACTGACATCCACCAGAAGCACGTGCTGGTGATTGGTCAAGAACATCGACTAGAGATTGCTGAAGAGTATCCTTTCTATACGTTATTATTTCAGTATTTATAATGCTTCCAAGGGCTGGGCAGAATGGTTCAAGTGCTTCCATGGTTTCTGACTTCGCCAGCTACCCTATGTAGGGTGGGAGCGCTTCCAAGATTGTCCCTTTCAAGAAGGGTGAACCTTAGGAAGTGTACGCCTCTTTTATGTGTACCTTTTAAGTTGTCAACTTCAATAATGTCACGGTTTAGCCATTTTTCAGCTTTCCACTTGTCTCATTTGTCATGTAATACTTTTTTACCATCTTCTACTTGCTACATTGAAGAGGTTGGGAGTGTTTTAACGAGGTTGGGAGTGTTTAAGTTGGTTGGGAGTATTTTAAGTTGAGGTTGGGAGTATTTTAAGTTGAGGTTGGGAGTATTTAAGTTGAGGTTGGGAGTATTTAAAGTTGAGGTTGGGAGTACTTTAATTTGAGGTTGGGAGTATTTAAGTTGAGGTTGGGAGTATTTAAAGTTGAGGTTGGGAATGTTTAAGTTGGGAGTATTTAAGTTGTTGTCTAGTTTATTATATACAATTATAACGTTTTAGTCCTTGACCTCTCAAGTCTCGGTTTCACAAATCTATGCACACTTGATGACGTCAACGAAGCTTACCCACTCTTAGACATGGTGGACCACGAGAACCGCACAAAAGTTGTAAGTACGAATAACAATCTAGCATACAACACTATGTGTAGAAATCTCCATAGCGCCTTGTGTAATCATTAATTTGCATTCATTAAATAAACTCATTTAGAAACGATGGAATAATCTCCACAGAGATACAATATTTTTAATTAATAACATTTTTAATGTAGGAACATCAAGTTTTGTTTTACGTTCTGCATACTATCAATAGCACTATTATTATTAATTATAAGTATGCACATTTAATCATTCCAATATCATTAGAAGAATTAGTAATTTTATTAAATTGTACAAATATACAGAGATATTAATTGTTGTCTTCTTTATCTTTCAGTCTTCAGGTTACACAGAGAATTTGGACTTCCCTCGAGTTGAAGGTATGTCATGTGTTTACGAACTGTTTACTTACAAATAAAACTCAATTATTTGGCAAATACTAATGTACATTGTCCATGTAGTTGTTTTGTTCTGGGTTTATTAATTCATATCCGTTTTACAAATAATATACGTTTTCGTTTATTTAAATTTAAATATTTCCAAAAATGAAATCTTTGTTCCACTATATATGATGCAAGCCATGTGAATTAATCAAACATTTAAAGTAATATTGTTTCTTGATAATAAAATTTTATTTATAATTTTATTGAGTAAAACAACATTCAGTGACTCGTTTATTACAATGACGTCTCTTGCTATTGCAGCCATCTTGCTCCTGGGAGAACCCATCAAGTGGGAGTCACATCTGCAGATCCTGGTTGACTTGTTGTTGACGGAAGGAAAACCCACGAAGGCTCCCAAAGATCCTCGCAATGTGAGACAACTGCCAATCATCGCGTGCAACATGGATCTCCAGTTCATGGCCGAGGCGTGCATGCCGAGGTGAGAATATTTCATTCATATCAGTATTGTCCTTGACATTCGCAGCGGCAATCGGATGAGCTGCCATAAAAAGCTCCTGCAAAACTTATTTAGTGATCGATTTTTATCATTACTGAATATTTTCTTTGTTGATATTCTTACAAAAATTATAATTTCCATCTCAAGATGATCTGAATTTTGAGGGCTGCATGACATGCAGTTGTAAAACTTCGGTAGATAAAGTCCGTTTCACTTGTGAAAAATTTAGATTTGTTTGTATAAATAAAGAATAAAACTATTTAGATACAAAATTTATTTTTAAATCTTTGTCTTCAAAACAAACAATGTCTTGAAATTAATGTTTATGCATCATTCAACTTGTTTATGTCTAACAAGCATGGCGTGTTTGTATACTTTTGCATTACATTAAATGTGAACCTGTGTGTAACTATTATATTATAATGTGAATTGTCTTTTATTTCAGGCTGGCTCACGGTGCATTCCTGGTGTGTTTAGAAGCATTGTATCAGGTAAGCAAACAAATCCACATAAACTACATGTACATCTCTCAGGAAGTCCGTGTCACACATTGTGTTCTGTCAATACATGCATTTAAATACTGTAAAACATCTATCTTTTACCATTATTGTTACACAAAAACGTGGGTTTTTTTCTACAAAAGTAAACAACGCCTTTCGAGCACATTTATTTTTATCTTATCAGCTATTGGACGTCAATGAGACTTGTAAGTGCTCTAAATATAATGTTTAAACAATTTTAATACTTTTTGAAACGATGTTAAAAGAACATGTCTTTGGTGTTCTATTGAAGTAATGTTGTAACTTATTTTGCTATTCACTATAGAGCTGTATATTGATGAATGTGTTCACTGTTTTGTAGAAAATCACTGGCAGAGAGCTGGAATACACGAATCTGGTGGGCAAGCCGTGTGAACTGACGTTCCGCTTCGCCGAGCACACCATCAGCAAGATGGCGAAAGACATGGGCTTTCAGCGACCAATCAAAAGACTTTATTTCATTGGGTAAGTTTTAAACAAATTCAAATACAATGCTTTCTTTCAAGCAGCACTGCTTCAATCACGTGACATACATTAAGGCGTAATCTCTTTGAATATAGTTGTGTACGATATTTGAAAGATGAATAAAAATTAATTTGCTTACTAACTAATTAAATTATATTAAATCCATTTATCCATTTATTTATTTGTGAAAAATATTTCTCTAGTCTTAAGGTGTGTTAATTATTTAGTCATGCTGATAAAACGATCTGGACTTCAGGCTACAATGTTACATGTCAACGTCTTGTTTTTTGTATGGCATTGTTGTGATGTTGATCTTAGTTGTAAGTCTGGACTTTAAACATTTAGAAGCACGAGTATTTGTTGTCTTTGTCAATCAATCGTTGATGTATGTATTGAAATTTAAAGTTTGTTTTTTATTTATCCAGGGATAATCCAAATGTTGACATATATGGTGCTAACCTCTACAACCGCTACCTTCGAAACATCTGGGACAACCATCGCAACGGCAACGTGAACAGTCCTACGTCATGTGGTCTTCCCGGCTCGAGAATTATTCCTAACCACCCCGACCTGTTCGAACACACGGTGGAGCAGTGTCATGGGTTACTGGTTGGAACAGGAGTCTACCAGCCCACAGATGAAAGTGAAACAACGGCTGACGTGAACCACAACGACGACAAGAACGTCTATCACGGCCACAGAGACATTGATAACGAACCAGACCTGTCAAAACCGCACAGATTTGTACCAGATGTTGATATTGGCATCAGACACATCCTCGAGAAGGAAGACTTCACGGTCAGCTGATTGAGTATTCTCTAGACAGTTCCTCCTGGACTGGGACTTGTCAAACTTTATAAGGATCATTCATCCTATGTATGAGGGGATTTAGATCCCTTCAAATCGATCTCGGCCCCACCGAAAACCGTTTTACAAAGAGTTGAAGGACAAACCAGCTTGGTTGATCGTGGTCCATGTTTCATATAGGGCATCTTTGTGACATGGCATCTTCACGCTGAACGTGTTGCTAGGTGTGGAAGGTCAAGGTCGATGACATTGTTATAACATTCTATACAATTACGAGCTGTGATAGGTCAGCAATGAAGCACAATCTTAACGTATTCATGTTATGTAAATAGTTAGTAATTTATGTGAACATGTACATTGTTATTTCATTTTTAAATGTTTTATAAAATTATTTTTATATGAACACACATTATGATAGGGTTTTTTTAATTAGAATTAATTAAACGTTAAAGATTTCACTTAATATAGTGTGGGGAATAAAGGGATCGACATATCAAACGTTATAGTTTACACTGTCTGTTTTAAAATGTTAAAATATTAATAACGATTACTTCTTTGGTTAAATACATGCAGACAGAAAATTATTAAAACATATCAGTAACTTTTATTGAAGGGTGTTCATGAAGGAGTTTTATAATTAAAGGAATTGGTAATTTTAAAACTGATGGACATGATTAAATTATTCTATGCACTGTATTGTAATTACAAGATGGCGTAATGTATATATTATTTAATTCTATTTTATACAAGGATCTCATAGTGCGTGCCAGGGTGAGTTAGTCGGGTGTTAGCGCGTGCGTGTCAGGGTGAGTTAGTCGGGTGTTAGCGCGTGCAAGTCGTGTGTGGTTGTGCAGTTTATAACGAGAACATGAAAATACGGATTGCAATTGTTTTGTATTGGTGAATGTTTTCTTAAATAAATGCACATGAACATTTTCATTTAGTTTTGTTATTAATATAGGTCAGTGATTGTAAATACATATTTTAATAAGACAAAACCGTCAAATAATTTTGTCTGTACAAACGATCACTTGATAACAGGTCGTAAGGCAAGGTAATACGTAATGATACTATTCTGTATCCTATATTCCTCTAAAGGAAAGAAAAGAAATGTTCCCGCCATGGGTGCAACCTGAGACTGAAACAAATTCCTTAAAAACAGCGTGCTTGAACCTTCAGTGGATGTTAAAGTTTGTTTTTGTTTATCGACGCCACTGGAACACATTGATTTTTATCTTATCGGTTATTGGACGTCATTCATATGGTCATTTTGACACACTTTT
>JAUTWP010180145.1:0-18271 GCA_033042655.1 Cyathermia naticoides | reverse complement strand
TTCTAAAAATGTGTGTCAAAATGACCATATGAATGACGTCCAATAACCAATGATGATAAAAATCAATGTGTTCCAGTAGCGTCGTTAAACAAAACAAACTTTACTACCACTGACTCAGAAATGTCATTATCTATTCTATACTGATGGAAAAATCCAACAAATGTTTTTTTTTTTCAGTGGTATTTTAAAAGTTATATGGGTGATCACAGTATTTCATTGTTTGAATTTTTAGGTTATTTCTTCATTACTTATGAACTTTTGACAGGATTTGTATTATAAAGTTAGTATTTACATGGATAACATATCCAAACAATAAAATAATCATCCATAATACATTTGAAATGTTTACCACCGAAAAACAATATATTGTTTATTTTCTCATTATATAAATGTTAACCGTGTATTAAATTTCAAACAATATGTGCTTCCTGACCAAATGTTGATATGTTTAAAATTTAATTTACGCATCAAGCTAATGATTCATTTATCTTATAAACATTTAAAAATGTAATATTTTTCTAAACAATAACACATTACAAGAATGCTGATTAGATGTTGATTTATTTAGTGTTTTCTCATGTATTTTATCTGTGTAATTTTAACATAATCAACTGATCAAATCCAGTAACACATATAACATACAAGTCACTGTTGAGGTATTAAAACATTCTTTTGTTTAGCATAAATTTATAATTGTAATACTGAAAATCATTTTTATCTACTTCAGGTCAAGTAGTTAATATTGTAACTCATACTGAGGCAAACACAAGTTTCAGGTACAAAATTGTTAACTGTAGGTCAAGAATAGACACTATGTTACTACATTACAAAAAGTTGGTCTAAATTAGTTAAATTCATTCAGATAATACAGTAAGGAATGTACAAAGAAGGAAAATATAAAAATGGGCACCGAGGTCAACCATTTACACAAATATAAAATTTAGCCAGATTATAATACTGTATTATAATTTTCAAGCATAAAAATAGTTCTTTTATATATTTCATATATAAAAACATTTAACAGACAGTAATTACTTACAACACTATGGACTGTTTAAAGAAAAATCTAATGGTTCTGTAAAAACAAGCTGTATAATGATTAATACCATACCATCCTATATCCTTTTGCCTGTTCCTATTGTTGAGCATGGCAGTGGTTAATAAAATCAGGGATCAGGAAATGATTCACAATATAAAGCAGCCAGTTACATTGCCCAGACCACCACAAACAGCTAATATCTGTGTTAGTCTCCACCTAGAGCTATTTATAACCCACTGTTTCTAAGTAATGTAAAATCTCTATAATAAGATTCCCTGGTTACACTTCCAGCTACACTATTGTTCCCTGGTTTTTCATGAAACAATGTAGATTGTTTACAGAATTTGCCCTACATTATACATATAGATTTCATATGTTTACACAGAAGTCAATGACACCTGGTGTATACTTTGTTGTAAATTAAAGGGAGTGCACTCTGTAAGTGATATTGATTATTAGGGGATTATTAGAACTGTAACCTATATATTACAGTAACAGCCTTGTACCTATTTCTCATCCTGGGTAGGCACCTGGCTCAAGTCCCATGCTGTGCCCAGGAGGAGAATCCTTGAACACATTATTATGGTGATGTTAGCATGTTAAAGGGGCAGTGTCTGTTTAAAAATTTTTTTAACCATTTAGAATATATCTTGTATGTTTGTTTGATGTGCACCACACTCCATTTTTCTCCTGCACCATATGTAAGTCACATGAATAGCACTACGACATAGAGATGGTGGACAGCTGGCGACCCGCCTTGCCGATTTATAGTGTATTTTGCATGTTCTAATTACGATATAGTAAATTCTTGCATCAGAAGAATGAAGCGAAGTGCGCATCAAACAAACGTACAAGATATATTCTAAATGGATAACTATTTAAAAAAAAACAGAGACTGCCACTTTAAATGAGTGTGTTGGGTGTATTCTTATTTAAAAAAGTTATTCACACTAAAAAGGTTTTATTTTAGCTAATTTGTAGATAGTGGGTTATTTTATTAAAAAATTATTGGAAATGAGTTTATTTAACCAAAATTTGATTAGTCCAATTATAAAACATTTCAACATTGTGTAAAAGTTGCATTAAATATTTGTCTACAGACAGCATTACATTTGGTTTTATTTAAATAAAAATTGAGAAGACATTTTGTGTTGCAGGTGATGTCAATTCTGGGGTCTATCTTTGTCGCCATCCAGATGTGCAGCTGCGTCTGTGTGATGGTCGTGATGAAAGCAAAGTTTGCCTCTGTGTTTTTAAGGTAAAACTCATTTATAATACAGTAAAACCTCTCTAAACCAGATACCCATGGGACCAAGGAAAATGTCCGGTTTTCAGAGGTTGGATTTACACTAAATGAACTGTTAGGTTCACTGCCAATATTTTATGATATATGGAGAAAAGTTTTTAAAATAATTTTGAGCATTGATCATTTGATCTGTCTCAACAATAGTGTATTCTTAAAATTAGAATTTATTTTGGTTAATTGGTTTATAAAATTTAAATAATACATGTGAATTTAGTATTTTTGTTATCTGGTTTTTAGGTCACCTTGGGAAAATGTAAATCGATGCAAGTGGCTGGTCTGGACAGCACCATAGAACCAACTCCAAACTTTGATTCCCATGTATCTGCCATTTCTGCCCAGCCTAGCGATGCACCAACAACTCAGATGCTGCGTTCTCAGGCAAGTTGCCATTTTTCTTATAACCACAAAGACAAACTAAAACAAACTTAATTTTTTAAATGAGAGAAAAGCTATTGAAACATTAATTATTTGTATTTGCACCAGCCTACTATTAGGGTACAGGATGAAATTATGTCAATGCTTGTTTTTAAATTTATCATATGCATGCCATGTGATTCAGTAGTTTAATGAAAACTTTATTATGTTAGAATATGTTCAGTTCAATAAAATTAAGATTATTTACTACAAATATTGGTTGTGATCATACAAGACATTAGACTTATAATGTGTGTTTAATTTATTTCAGGTTTACCTCTTTGAATACACAGATGAGGCATTGCCATCAGAGCGACCTCGACATTGTTTACCATACGCCTTGGTATACTTCAAGAAAAACCTGTCTCTACCCAAATCTTCCTCAAGACCCAGGCCTTCTTATTCAAGAAGTGGGGAGACAAGGCGTAGTGACACAGACACTGGGTCATGGATTGGAAGTGACCCTCACCATTACCCTGCTGCTGATGCTAGAAGAGCTAACAATGAAGCTTATTCTGACACGGGTAAAGTGCATGCTGCTACTGCTGCAGCTCTTTCACATAGCCACAGACCTGATGCAAGAAGAGAGAGTTTTGAGGAGCGGAACATTGCCTCCAACATGATGTATCCACTGCCAGGCTATCCTCACACTCAGCTTCAGGGTCTGACTATGATGGCACTAACTATTGCATCTCAGTTTCAAGCAGATCCACAAGCTTTAGGTAGGCGAGGGAGCAGTGACAGTCAACAGAACTCAGAACATGCTCAAAGTGATGCTACAGAAAATCTAGTGAAAGAACCGGAAGCAAAGATTTTAAGTCCTGAAATCCAGACAATGATGAACACTGTGAATGAGCTGTGGGGTAAAGCTCCTGATCCTGGTCAACTACAACTGTGTCCAGAGTCTGAGTTTCCAACACTAGGTGAATCTGATCCTTCTGACTTTAACTACCAAGTGTCAGGACATCCTGCCTCAGATGCTTCGTCTTCCCAGGGAGGTCTTCCACTCGGTAGGAGAGATCCTCGCATGGGTAAAACACCGGTTCCAGCACCAGATCCAAAACTCAAACAGAAGATACCTGAAGTTGCTGGATTAAGTACTGAAGCAGACATTAAGGATTTAAATGAAAGTATTGAAGCTTTGAATGAAAACATGCAGATGGCATCGAAATCTGCAGCAGAATATCAACACACTACTTCACAATCTTTTCTTGGTCCTGGTCTTGAATCACAAATTCCTACTAAGGATCAAATCAAGACACAAACAGATATAAATAATGAGAAATTTGATTCTTCTCCACCTTTGCCTGTGATAACTCGGTCAGGTAAAAAGAAAATATCTTTAAAGGATTATTCCAGTAGAGTGTCAGTAGCTAAGAAAACTCAAGTGAGTATAGATGAACCCTCTAAGATGGAGCCAGTCTTGGACACTAAAGTTTCAGACTCAAAAACTGATGCTGCTGCAGAAACAACCTTGGATAAAGTGTCAGAAATAAAATATGTTCCACAGCCAAACGTTCAAACGAACAATGAAGAAATCCGCGTCTCAAATATTGTTGATAAAAATATTTCAGAAATCCCTGTTTCAAATGCAAAAGTTAAGAACATTTCAGAAATCCCTGTTTCAGATACAGTAGTTAACAATGTTGCAGAAATCCAAGATTCAGATGCTGTAGAAAAAAAAGTTTCTAAAATGTCGAACAAAGATAAAGACTCCACGTCAGAGGCTGTAACTAGTGTTAAAAGTAAAGGTGATAATGAAAAAATCAGTCCTGTGGATTCAAGGCCATTGTCCATGCAAACCTCAAAACAAGCAATGAATGTTGAGAAAACTGAGAGAGAAGCAGTTGCCAATAATGCCACCTCTGCTGTGAAGGAAGCTCAAAATGATACACATAACCAAACCAGTGCAAACTCATCACAGAGAATGATTAGAATGCAAAGTTCCTTTGAATCTACTGAACGTACAGCTCCATTTGATTCTCCATCTAAGGCAGATCCTGTGACATTTTCCTCACCAGGCAGGTCATACAAATCCATGTTCTCACCCGACAAGCTGCCTGGTGTTTCTTCTTCTGATGTAGAACAATGTCCAAAGAGACTACATGACGGCAGTGCTCCAGTATGTGAGGCATATAGTACATCTCAACATGTAGTGAATTCACAAGATGTTTACAGAACAACATCATTTGCAGGTGAAGGACTTGTGGACCAGCATCCTCAAGCAAATCCATCTTCTATCCAAGATCTAGTCTGCAAGCTGCAGTCAATAGGCAATCTTCAGGATGTTCTTCAGAAGTACAAATTTCCTTTACCAGCTTCAGGGACTTCATCTCAAACCCAGTTGTCTCCCACCATGTGTAAACCTGGTCCCGAGTCAGGTTCTGCATCAACTGCTGCTTATCATGGCTTTGATGTTGATATGCGAATGCAGAGAGAAGCATTCCGTCAACATAGCCAGGGTGAATATACTGATGTTGATGTACAAGGACAGAACACAAGATATCAAAGGTATCACATGGGATATGAAGTATCTTCAAGCCAGTCGGACATCTCTACATACACTCCTCGTTCACTTAGTCCAGGAAATGATCAAACTGAACGTGGTTTTTCATGGAGAATGAATGCTAGAAATGATAAATCTGAATCATCAAGACAGTCTAAGTGGCGGAGGAGTTCAAGACGTTCACGTAGTCCACGAAGTCCAAGAAATCCACGTAGTCCCCGAAGACGTGACTCTTGGTCAAGAGAGGAACACTCTGTTAATGCTTATGGAGATGTTGACATGCGTTTGTGGAGACAAGGTTCACATAGATCAGAGGAGTCCAGTAGCAGCAGAAGCACGAGTAGGAGGAGATACAGTCCAAGTCGGTCGGAACCAAGAGACAGGGACATGGATCATTCCAGCCACAGAAGAATGGAGAATACTTCAAGACATGATAAAAGATCCACTCGAAGGGACAGTGATGAAAAAAATAGGTGAATATGTTCTCAAATTTGTATTCTGTTAGTTACAACCCTGGCGATCTAACTGTAGGGAAGTAATGAGGATAATAGCTGAATATTCAAATATTCACTCCCCCTCTAAAATGGAATCCCATCAAAACCATACAAACAATTCTGTCTCAATGTGTCCATTTTGTGTAAATCTAACTCCTGAAAACTGGACACCTAAAAACTAGATTTAATTTAATTTTTATACCCATACTTAGCTTATTCATAAAAGGCTATGGTATGTGGCACAGCACTGTCATGACTGGGAAAATGCATATAAAAGACCCACAACTTGTTGCTTACCCAAAAAGTAGCCTATGTGGCAGCAGTGAGTTTCCTGTAAAGAAATGTGTCAGAATTACCATATATTTGACATCCAATAGCCGATGATGAGATAAATCAGTGTGGTCTAGTCGCATCATTAAATAAAACAAATATTACTTTTTTAACCTCTGTCTCATGGTGACATAAAAAATTTTGACAATTAACTTTAATAATTATTTATATTTTATTTTATCAGCTACTCGGACAACAGAAGAGCTAATGAAAAAAGAACTGCTTCACCTGATAAGACAAACGTAGATCTTGGAATGTGGGTTGCACCCACATCTGTGGTTCATGAGGGAAAACTCAGCATTGAGGTTGACTACACACCAAGGAAACTGTTATCATCAGTGACAGATGTACCAATAGAGGCAAGGAATCTGTTTGCGTCATTTGATGATGTAGACAAACAAAGAGAAGCAGACAACAAGAAAGATGAGAAGGATCTCAGTTCTGTGGATGATGGGTTGTCGGTGGTAAAACCTGACACAAGCAGTGGTGATGCAACTGTAAAGAATACAGTTACTGAGCAAGTGAGTCTTTAGATAGAGTTGACCTGTTTGAAAGTAAATTAAAGTTTGTTTTATTTAATGATGCCACTAGAGCACATTTATTTTTATCTTATCATCGGCTATTGAATGTAATTCGTATGGTCATTTTGATACATTTTCTTTAGAAGAAACCTGCTGCTGCCACATAGGCTACTCTTTGATAAGCAGCAAGGGATCTTTTATATGCTCTTTCCCACACACAGGACAACACATACAATCAGTGTGCGATTTTGAGGTGTGTCCGAGAGCCCGAGGCTCGCAAAAATCACGTCGGACTCTCTAGTTTGTCTGGTATATGAGCCCATGTGGCTCTTAAAATTTGTATAAATAAAATTGACTGGTATATTATTTGAAAAACAATTAGTGTATAATATTATTATGGTACATGGTAGGGCTCGCTTGATTGTTGGCGGGCTCTCAAGATTTGTAAACAGGGAGTCCTTATGGCACCAAAATCACACACTGTACAATGGTCTTTGATGAACAACTGGTTAGAATGGAAAATAGCCCAAATTGCAGATGTTGTTTGAATGGACCAGTAATAATTAGTCGATCATAATATGTGCAATTGTGTGGAATATTAAAGTTACACATTGAGGTTATTTACAATTATCAACATTTACCTATTCATACAAAGCATATGCTAGAAGGGAAGAAGTTCAAAGTATGCATATGAATTTAAATGATCATTACAATTTTGATGTTATGAATACATTTTCATCATAGATCTGCCACTAATTAGTGCTTTCTTGAATGTTTTTATTTTTATTTGCATTGCTGCCTAGACCACAGAATTAAATGTGTTTAAATTGGCTTAATATTCATTTTCTATACATTTTAGCAATCGGAGACGGATGTTCCATTAACACCTCAAAAATCTTCTATAATACCTGCAGCAGAAATAGCAACAACCGTGACAACATCACCACGGTCACAGACAGGAGGCATGTCAGGAGCTGTGGCAGCATTGGCAGCACTGTGGTCATCACAGGAGGTGGCCAACCAGCTGACCGTCCCAGAGGAGGGTGAAGTGGAGAAAGTTCAAGAAACAGGTGATTCTAACATTGATGCTGGGAAGACTGTGGAAGAAAAGACTCTAGAACCAAATGAAGTTACACAAATTACCAACCAAACTATCCCTCAGTCTGTTCCCATTGAACCTGAACAACCTCTAGCAGTCTCTGAACCTGAACAACCTCTAGCAGTCTCTGAACCTGAACAACCTCTAGCAGTCTCAGTTGACAAACAACCTGCAATTGCATTAAAAAACAAAGAAACAGCTTCAGAAATGAAAGAAACCGAGGTAGTTGATAATGATAGTGTTGTGATGCAACCTAAACTTGATGACATTGACACTCAGCCTGGTGATGATGGAAAGATGGAGTCTGTGACAACTGTAGAAAAATACCAGTTAGATGTTACTAGTGAAAGATCTGAGAGTTTTCAGGCACAATGGTCAGGTTTTGCCAAGGATGACTTTCCAGTAGATAAAGATTATACAGATTTGAGCTTTGACATGCCACATCAGTTTCAAGAGACAATACCTGATGGACATGACAGTCCAGACATCGGATCAGGACAGAACACTCCAGTGCAGGATGAAAAACAGGAAGAACATGATGACAGAGAATACAGATGTCCCACTCCGTTGATAGATGAGATACATGATGAACCATTCACTCCTGCGATTCTCTCTGCACCAACCATTGTGTCCAGTCTCGTCACGTCTGCTTCAGCCATCATCCACGAACCACTGACTATAATTCATCAAAGTGGATCTCATCTGCTAGCTAATGACACTCTAGTTACGACAGACTCCAGCCAACACTTCACACCCATTGATAATCCATACATTGGTAACAGTGCATTTCCTAAAGACTCTACTTGTGCACTTGCATCTTCAGAATCTGCTGCTGATACAGCCAAGCTTTCAGATCCTCATCAAAATGTCAATGAAGCAGCTCATGTTGAGACAGATTCTGATCATCCATCAAGGCAAGGAACTCCAGTGCAGGATGAACCGTACTTGACTGACTATCCTGTTCAGATAAACAGCTCCAGTGTTCTCGAGGAAAACAAAGCAAACTCTGATGATAAGTTCCTCACAACTCAGTTCAGTGACGTTGATGTTCTGCATGCTGGGAAGCTCTTGTTCCGTGACAAGCCAGATATCACCAGCGTCGGACGCCAGTCAGCTTTCACATCTACTGCAGGTTAATTTTTTATATTCTTAAAATGTTTTCTGTGACAATTGTATATAATTTATTTATGTTCTTGTATAATTAAAGATAATTTTATATATGTATTTTTTATTACATTGTATATATTGAATCAGCCATTTACACTGATTTATTTTTAAAATCATTTAATTGTTTTTACCATAGAATAACACCCAATAGCCGATTTATATTTTGTGCTGGGGTGTCGTTAAACAAATATTTCTAATATTTCTGATCTACTGCAGGTACAGGACCACAGAGTCATGCCAAGCTTACAGAATCCACGAATAGCTATCAGCAGCTGAAAGAGGTGGAAAAACAAAATACAGATTGGCCAAAACTTTCCATTGTGGATTTCAGAAAAGTAAGTTGAGTACTTACTTACGGGGTTCATGCTTATTAAATTTTAAGTCTGGATATTATGGTTAAACAAAATCTGAGACTTTAACTGTGTAAGTTTTACACTATTAAAACCAACAGACTTTGTTCTAAGTCATAAGTTCAAACTCTATTTGTTTTATAAATGTGGAACCAGTAGCTGATTTAGATAGAAATATTTTTAAACCATATTTGGTAGAATGAAAAGCAAAATGAAATCTGGTCAGTTTATTTCAGAAAAGTGAATTATATATTTGGTAGAATGAATCACATAAAATTAGTTACGTACATAGCAGTTTGTTTTAAACAAGATTTTAGAAATGTCTGTCAAAGGTGTGTGATAAAGTAAAAATAGCACAAATATGTTATATCTGGTAGCATTGACAAAATTAAATTTTGAATTACTTATTTTCAAAATAATCATGTATAGTTGAGTGTCTAAACCAGAATCATTTCCGATATGCAGGTTTAAACAGTGCCATTTTAGACAGATTTTATCCAGTGTTAAAGAACTGGGTGTGACTTTAAAATCATGCTGGTTTACACCAAAATCCTGATTAGAAAAATGCTGGTTTAGTTCACTGTACATACATGGTGATTGTTATCTAAAATGTACCTGCCAATAACTGTTATTGTATAGAAAAAGCAAATCCAAGTCAACAGAGAAAATATTTTTGTAGAGAATCAGATAACTAAAGACGGTTAGACAGAGATTGATTTTTTTTTCTTGCTACAACAGCAAAACAATAATTGTAAACTTAATTAAGATAAAAAAAAATTATACATCTGTAAATAACTCCATTAATCATACATGAAAATAATATAATCATAATCCCCATTCATCTTAGGCATAAGAAAGATAATAACTTCACCAGAAATGCAAATTTGATAAATATGTTTTCCCAAGAAACTGTCAAACATTAATTAATTGTATTTACGTAAAATTAAATATTTAAAGCCGAGCATCATTTGAAAGGTTGCTGTGATAACAATGCATATCTAGAAATGGTTTCAACACAAGGGTAACATAGACAAATCTAACTAGAAATTTTGCCACTATTGTCTAATGAGCAATATAATGATATTGAATGCTTGTTTCTAATATATTTTCAGGTATTGGAACTCAATGAAAAGAGTAGCTGTACCTTGTGTCAGACAGCCATCAGCCTTACAGCGAATTTCTTCAAGTCAAATTCACAATGCAAGACTAAAACTGACCCCAACTCTAAAAAAAATAAAATAAATACACAGCGTGTTGAACGTCAGACACTTTTGAAACCATTGCTAGGTGATGAAGATGTCAAACCCAATCTTGTTACTCCTGATACTAAACCTACACTTGGTAATATGTCTTCCATAAGAAGTGTTCCACCTGCTGTAAAATCTACTCAAATAAAAGTTGAGCTTCCTGATGTCAGAGTGAAAGATATAAAAACAGAATTAGATGAAAACAAATGTCTTCTTGTGAAAAATGAAACCGATCAACTTGAAATAAAAAAAAATAAAGCTTTCTGGAGAAATGTTGCTTATTCACCAAAAAAGAGAAAAGACAGCATTAAGAAAGAATTTGCAAATGACACTAAATTACTTTCTGAAGCCAGTCCATGTGATGTGGAAAGTAAAATAGAAAATAGTAGCATCAAGGATGAAGAAATAATTGCTGAAGTGAAAAAGAAAGAAGTCAGTGTAAAAACACAAGAAACTGATGATATTGATGTCATTGGAACACACACTCAGAGACAGGTTCCAGTAACAGTGGAAAAAAAGAAATTATCTATCAAATTCAAGAAAGAGATAAAGAAAAGTAAAGAATCGGTTCCATACAATCCCATGTCCAATATTCAGAGAATTTCCACAATAGGAAGAAGGTATTCACCTACTCCAAATGTTAAGGAGACAGTCAAAAAGATGGATTTACCAATAAAGGTCAGATGTATTTCTCCTGTAGTTTCACCATCACTGTCTGGAAAACCTCTAATTCCTGCTGCCATTCAGAAACCCATTCAGAAAGCTGTGACTGTGAAAGATTTGCCGGTGCAAACATGTCCTGAAGTAGTTGCAAATGATTCAAAAATTGAAGATTCTCTGTCTCAAAAGTTGGAAGCAGTAATAGCAAAAGTGAGTGTTGCATCGGATGACTCTACTATAGACACAAGTGCTCATTCAATTCCAGTTTTAGGATCCAAGAAGAGTGAAAAGCAAATACCTAAAACAGCAGGGACTAAATGGACTGATCCAGCAATTCCTGTGTATAAACCAACAACTTTTCAACAAGTTCCTTCCTACACACATCCTTCTTTGGCTCAATTTGAAGGATGTCCAATAGCACAAGCTCCCATTATTGCAGGAAATCCCCGTTTTCAACAACAGAATTCCTCTGGCTATTTATCAAATGTGCATGCACTGTATCCTCAACATACAGTTATTCCAGTTCATTCAGGTACTCATGTTCAGCCTGTGCAGGCGAATACTTTTTTATCCCAGCATGTGAACACTTCATCAACTAGACTGAGCTCAGTTGTTCCCAACCGTATTGCTATATCAGCACCTTCTCTTGGAGCTTTCCAGCCAGGTGTTCCATCACATCTTTCTCCTAGAATGCCAAGTCAGTTTCAACCAATTAATCCAAATGCTGTTCCTCAACTACACCCAGGACTTTCAATAGATGGTGCCCATCAAATGATGCCAAGAAATCCAAATGTAAACTATGTTAGAAGTTTTGTACCATACCCTCGTATGCCTTCTACAGTTCAGCACATACCAACTGCTTCTCTTGTCCCACCACAGTATTCTGGTGTATTCCATCCAGGTCCTCAGCCAACCTACTACACACCAATGTCTGGCCTTCCACCTCCTCAGATGGGGAGACAAGATCAAAATCCTGTTCAGTATGCTCATCACTATGGGAGCATGCAACAAGCTTCAAGCAAGTCTTCAGATCTGTCACAGTGGTTTGCAGATATTGTTGCTCCTAAACGAGAAACCTCCAAATCGCCAACGATTAGTGAATCAAGTGAGTCTGTAGGCTCAGTAAGTTCAGATAACAGAAAGAGAGAAACAACTTCAGATTGTTCTCCAGACTCACCTTTATCAAAAAGGATAAGACCAATGCTGAACAACTTGCGTCAGATTCCACTAGAAGATTCAGGAGGAGGTACAGCAAATACCTCACAATCAGACCATTCACAAAAAAATAATGGTTCTTTTTTAGTCCTTTCTAGCCGGGGCACATCTCTTGGGGATATGATGTGTGCTGGCAAAGACAGAAAAGACACAGATTCCCTATCTAGTCTGCAGTCACTTGAACACAGCAGTGAGACGTTTGGTGTGAAGCGTAAACATTCTGATGTTGAAACTCTAACTAATGAGTCTCTTAAAAGTCAAAAAATTAATGTAAACAAGAAAATATGTTTGAAAGAAAAAGAAATTGACAAAAGCTATAATAGAATGGATGATTCAACAGCTGCAGAAATCGATACAACCAGTAGGAGTGTCTCCATTTGTACACATGTTGGCAGTACTTATAAATCTTATTCTTTGAAAGTTGAAATTTCTGATATTAATAAACCCAGCAAGTTGTTACCTAAATCTGAGCACACAAGTATTAAAGAAAGTTCATCAATTTCTTCCTCTCATCTGTCTCAAGAACAGCTATCGCAGGTGACAATAGGTGACCTGTCACTTGCAAGGATGAACATTTTGAATGCGCTGAATGAGTTACCTGCTAGTAGTGCTAGTGATTGTGAAAGTCCAAAACATCTGAACTCCAAAGCTTCATCTGCTCCACCTGCTAATATAGATGTTTATGATCCAGCAATACCAACGTCTGACTCAGAAGAAGAAGGTGAATTGAAAACTGATGACTCTGATGAAGGCAAGTATACAGAATTTGGAGAAAAATTGAAGCATACATTTATATTAAAAGAGTATTCAAAGAAACAAACTGGTTGGGATTTCACATCTGTTTGTCAGCCATTAAAGTTTGGTCAAGTAGAAGAAGTAGCCCATGACTGGGCAAAAATGCTAGTTCCAAGGAAAAAAAGAGATATTGTGAAACCACAAAGACAAATAGTTAATTATAAAGATCCTGATATTAATTTGGAATATAAGCAATCTCCAGTGAAGAAAAGACATGTTATCTATAAGAATGTTATTTCAGATGAAGAAATCATTAGTCGAAGATCAGACAGAACAAGATGTATCCTCAAAATAGCTGGTTTAGATGGTAAGCCCTCTGAAACAATAAAATGGCAGCCTATTTCTCAGAAATATGTTTCAGAAACCAAAATACCTCATTCAGAAAATAAAAGATGTGTCGTTGTGAAATCTAACTTAGAAGATGATGAGTCTACAGAAAAGAAATGGCATCCTATCTGTTGGAACAATAAAGAAACAAATGTACAAAAATCAGAACATAGAAAATGTGTTCTTGGAACTTCTTTTGATAAAGAACCTGTAAATAAAAAATGGCAACCAATCTCTTGGAACAATATTTCGAATAATGAAACAAAAGTTGAAAAATCAGAAAATACAAATTGTGTTCTTGGAACCTCTTCTTTTAGTAAAGAACTTGGAACAAAAAAATGGAAGCCTATCTCTTGGAAAGATGTTTCAGATAATGAAACAAGATTTAAAAAATCAGAAACTAGAATACGTGTTCATGGAAGCTCTACTTCAGATGGTAAGCAATCCACAACAACAAAATGGCAGCCTATTTCTCAGCACAATGTCTCAGAGAGGCAAATATTGGAAAATGCAAGCTGTGTTCTAGAAACTTCTACTTCAGTTAGTAAGCAATCTGCAACAATAAAATGGCAGCCTATTTCTCAGAAAGATGTTTCAGAGAGGCAAAGATCAGAAACAACAAGGTGTATTATTGAAACTTCAGTATTAGATGGTAAACAATCTACAACAAATAAGTGGAAGCCTATTTCTCAGGAAGATGTCTCGGAGAGAGAAAGCATTGTGGAAAGATCAGAAAGAACAAGGTTTGCGGAAGAAGCATTTGGAGGTGTAAAAGATGTAATGACTATAGAAACTTTCATGAAAGACAAGTTAAACATACCTGATCCCACAAAACTGCAGAAGAAGCTTCCATGGTCTTTGCAGCTAGACCTGAACAGTCAGACAAGAACCAAACGTAAGAGAATCATTCACAAGGCTCGCATCATTGCCTCCTACAATAATGTTGAAATGAACAACAACAACAATAACAACAACAACGAAAACAAAACTGATGATTCTGTTGATTTTTCTTGTCCTGATTCAAAAGGACCACCAGAGATAAAGCTAGAAGACTTTAGCAAGGATAAGATATTGCTAGAGCTTCAGTTGGTACAGCAGTGTCTCAAGAAATGTTCTGTCATTAAGGAAAACACAGCTGAAGGAGGAAACACAGATCAAAACCAGTTAGACACTGAGCCAAGTCGATACAATTACCCACTGCCATCTCACATTCAGCCAGTTTCATATCACTCTAGGCTTTCAAGCCCACTCAGTGACTCAATGCAGTTTAACACTATACTTAAAACACCTGATTCATTCAACCAAGATTATATTTTTCAGAAAGCAGAACAACAGAATAAAATGATAAATGTTCTGCATGATGAAATTCAACTCACTTCTTCCAATCCATATGGAAACAGCACAAGTTTTCCAACCGGCAGGACTTCAAGATTTAGTGAAAACATTTCTGATGGTTCTGTCAGGATTAACATCAGAGAAAAGGAAGCTTTGACTGAAGTGGAACGTGATCTTCTGGAAGCTCTGCGCAATCAGCTTTATATTGGAAGATCACATCAAAAAGTTCCTAATGACATTTTATTGCCCAAAGAGAAGACTAAGCTGTACACAGAAGAAGGTTGTTTCTTGCTTCTTCTTGTACCAATATCGAAGAAACCATTCCAGCGTCTGCTTGACATGAAAATAAGTTTGCAGAAAATGTTCAAACAGAAGCTAGTGTGTGCCAGTGAGAACAATACAACACGTGTAGCCGAGCTCATCAAAGACATTAAGAAAGTGCAGAGTCAGAGGAAGACTCTACTGACAACTTTCACAGGATCTCTCGGTAAGAAGAGACTGAGACGATTGAACGTGATAAAGAGCAGGTATGAGCTGTGCATAAACTACATGGTACGGCAGTATGGAAAGAAATGTCTTGACCAGTTGCTGTATGTTCAAACACTGAATAAAGCTATAAAAACTCATGTGAAGATTGTGGAGAAAGAACTGGTGAGTTATTTATGTCTAATGAATTTAAACAATAGCTCAGAAGTCATTTTATAGCTCAGAAGTCATTTTATAGCTCAGAAGTCATTTTATAGCTCAGAAGTTATTTTATAGCAGCCCAACTCATGAATTTAGATTGAAAAACTGCAATACTTTTGATTGACATAGATTTTTGAATATGATCATTTAAAATATCTCAAAAGATAGCCTGAAATTGAATTAAGAAAGTGTTTAATTCATTATGAATTAAAGGATGTCTGAATAATTCATCCAATATTGAGTTAACCAATATAATTATGAGTAGTTTTCATATCATCAGAATCGAAATGTCCTAAGTGACTTATTGTATATTCTTATCATCATGGTTTGGTTAGATGGTTATACTTATTTTCGTGCTTACATTCAATTAAGGTCCAATCATGCTGTCATGGACACACAGCTCAACTTCCTGAGTCATCTATCCAGGACAGATATTAACATTAGTAGAATAGAAGAAACCCTCTGCCACCATATAATATGGGCTACTCTGTGATAAATCATGGTTTTATGTTAAACTTAAAATATGGATTTGTAAACAGTTCCTAAATATTGTGTTTTGTCAGCTTATAGACCATGGTGATTTATTTTCTGTTGAATCTTTAAATAAAAATAGCTTACAAGTGTCTGGTAAAATGTCCAAATATAATTAGAGTAGGTACATATAGAGGCTTTTTAATTATTAATTGTTTCTTTTAATTTAATATTTTCATATTGAAGCAGTTGAAATTTGTGCCATTAATTTGATTTTTTTTTTATTAATTGGGATGACATTTATTTTGTTAGACTAAAACAATTTATATGTACAAATAAAGAAAAATATTTTCTCTTTTAAAGAGAAGGAGTAGGTTTTGTTATCAAAACACAATGGGCTGAAATTACGAAGCGTGTTTTTCTCTTACACGCGTGTAACTACATGTACATAGATTTACAATGCTTAAATGTGTGCGTTTAACCAAAACAGGCTTCGTAATTTCGGCTCACTATCAAAACACACCATCTTTTAAACTCTATTATCTATACATGCATTTTTCTCGTGATGGTTCTGTTGTTGTTTTATATATTGTAATTTATATTTCAGCTGTCTCCTTCTATCTAACAAGCAAGACAACGACTCTTGATGCTGATGTGTATTCTACAATTTCTAGCAATACAGTGCTTAATGCAATTCTGATACACAATCCTAATGAGATGTTATATAATAGGGTTGTTTTTAAAACAAGTGTTTTGTAGTGAACAATAGTGTACAGTTTGAAATGGATGTAGTAATTAGAATCGATATCAAGTAGTATGTAAATAGGTATACCATGTGTTAATGTTTTTCTAATATCCGTTCATCTATGTTTAATTGGATATCAGACACTGTAAATACTGGTTGGAACACAATCATTGTATTAGGTTATTATTATTATTTTTGTTATTAATTATGGATCTATTAACGTGCAATTTTTCAGAAATTAAATAAAAAGGAAAATCCTGTTTTTTTGAAGTTCAAATATTCAGTTTACAAAAAGTATTTATTTTTAACACAAAGTCTGTTTCATATCAAAATCTCACAACTTTTATATGAAATGAGACTATGATTTCCTGAAATATTCTTTTTATTCTTATTTTTATTCCATTTTTTGGAATGTTCTTTAAAAATCTATAATAATTTTTTTAAAAACCCATGAAAGTGAGAGAAAAAGGGTGAGGTTTTATACCAAGGTAACTGAACATTTGGTTTATGTGTGAATAATGTTTGTATGAACTGAACATGTTGTAACCGCTATGTACATTAAGAAAAGAATTTGCTAAATTTTATTACCTTTGATTTGCCTGCTTTAGAGACAGCCTTGACCAATTGTACTGATCAACTAGTAGATTTTAGACAATTTTGCTATACATGTAATATATATATATACCTTAGGCCAAAACTCCGAGAGCTAGTGTTTTGTAAATTTTTTATAAAACATTAAAATTTATTTGTAGGTACAATCATGTTAACAAATTTCTTATAAATTGTATTTTTAATGACCCAATGGCACAAATGAATACAGTCAAACTTGTCTTAAGCCACTACCAAAGAGAGTAGCAATAAATGGCATCTTAAGACAGGTGGCTGCTAAATACAGGTTATGTTATACTAAATAGCTGATTTGGGAGAAAATAAAATTGAACTTTGAAGACAGCTGGCTGCTTATTACAGGTGGCCAGTTGAGTAGGTTTGACTGTACTTGATTCTTATAATAAAACTAAATTATAAGGATTCAGTTTATTATTCTAAATATAGAAAATGGTTTCAGGGTTTGCTGCAGAATGTTTTTTTTAGCGTAGGCACTCTTAAAAAAAAATCAAATAGTACCACTAACTATCGTCAATCAAACTCACCAAAAAAAGTAATATTAGAAAAAATTTGATAGTTTTAGGGTAAACAATTTCACCCATTTTACTCTCTTTGAAAAATCCTTTGGTTTTATGTAATACTCTATTAAAATTGAAACACAAATGGCATGTAATTAACATTTAATATCTAAATTTGAAGATTCCCATGAGATAACAATACAGGAAGCTATTAGTATGTTTGTGATCAACATTATTTAAACATATTTTTTAATAATCAGTTAAGCACCATGTGTAAATTTATACATTTTGTTATAATTTTTATGGGTTTTTTTTCATTGTACAGTATGTATTTTGTTATTGTTTTCTCTTTTTATGTGACTTTGCTGCTTATCGAAAAAGAGTAGCCGCATTAGTGTGGCGGCAGCGGGTTTCATTCTAAAAATGTGTGTCAAAATGA
>JAUTWP010180035.1:0-18284 GCA_033042655.1 Cyathermia naticoides | reverse complement strand
AATTATTTTATATTTTAAAATTAAAACAAAAAACATTTGATTTTTATAACAGCAAACATTGTGACTTCTGAATTAGGGAACAATTATTTTATATTTTAAAATTAAAACAAAAAACATTTGATTTTTATAACAGCAAACATTGTGACTTCTGAATTAGGAAAAATTATTTTATATTTAAAAAACACACGGGTCACCAAAAAACCATATGATTTTTATAATGGCAAACTTTGTCACTTCTGAATGAGGGGGAAGTACAGAATTTTATTAAATAGTTTTAAACCTAGTATTTTAAAGGAACTGGTGAGGAACAAACCCTAGAAATGAGTAAAAATTTAAAACCATTTCGTAGTGATTTTCTAAAAAATATAATTTACTACAGCCACTTAAAATAAATTGCTTGATTCTCACCAGCAGCCAGATTTGTGATGCTGGGTGGATATTAAAAATATTTTATACATAAATTATAAATTTGATAGATGCAGTTTTGTTCATAAAAAGTCAAAATTTTGATACATTTTGAAATTCAATGTATGGCCCAAACTTACCACTCCATGAAAATATGCAGTCCTCTGGAAATTTGAATATAAATTGCCCAAAGAGATATTTTTAACCCAACATTTGTGATGAAGATCAAGCAATTTATGTTGTGGTTAATTCGATGATGGGTTGGTACAGCAGGATGTAAGTATATTTGATGTGGAAAATCAAGTTTTTCATTGATTCAACATTTAAAAATATATGCACTACATACATTTAGTAGTCACACACTGACATCAAAATACATTAATTTAAAGTATTAAAACTATCCATTATATAATATAATATATACAAATAATTAACACAATTCATTGGTTCATTATAGAGATAAGGAAATGCTTTTGAGATGGAGTATTTTGAGGATATTTTACTCTAGATTTAATATATTTAACTGAAATAAATGATTTAATATTTTTTAATGAAACACATTTTACTGATATTTTGTTTTAGTTAAACAATACCGTAAATAAAATATAAAAAACTGGGAAATATCCTATTTTCCTTCTCACTAGTTGAAAATTAAACGTTTCCTCGATTCCAAACCAAACCTGTGAGCATTTTCTGGTTGAGCAAATGTAGAAGAATTACAGAACGTTTCCCCACCACTGTACACATCTACTGGCCCGCTGTTTCAAATCACTAATAACATAGGAAATTATAATAGCTTTAATATAAGCGTATCACGATGAGTAATGACATACCCTTTGTGTGATCTTTTACTCACAGAATTAACTTTGTTTTGTTTAACGATGCCACTGGAGCACATTGATTTTTTATCTTTATTGGACGTTTTTCATATGGTCATTTTGACACATTTCTTTTAGAGGAAACCCGCTGCTGACATATAGGCTACTCTTTTTGATAGGCAGCAAGGGACATTTTATAAGCACTTTCCCACAGGCATGCTTCTGCACTGACATATATGTGGGGTATAAAGGTCTTGTCCAATGGCAAATGACCAACGGGATTAAAGAATTTTATACGAAGGAGAGAGAAAATTAATTATTCCTTTTTCAGCCATTGATAGTATTAATCAATTTAATATTATATAAACCTAAATGAAAATGATTTTTTTTCAATTGCCTATTCTAACCGATTTTATGGTGGGAAAGTAAAAAATAAAAACTCTTTAGATTTAAAATAGATCTAGAACGGAACAAAAAGTAAACTGACCCCCCAAAAGAAACAATACCAAGACTCTGGGAGACTACTGAAAACCCCCCAAAACATCAACATGCAACATTACATGTTCAAAAGATGTTTTTTTTTTTAATTATTAGAATGATATTTTGGCTTGTTGTGAACAAAATTTCATTCTGATATCTGTTTAACATGTAACATGTTTTGGTTTTTCTTCCGTAGTCTCTCAGAGTCTTGGTATAGTTTCTTTTGGGGGTCAGTATATTTAAAATATACCCATACTTTGTGTAGAAAAAGTGGTTTTGTTTCCTAGCAACATACAGATGATGAAACGTATAACATATTGTATATTTACAAAATAACATAACTAATATTAACAACGTGGCAAAAAAACAACTATGACAATTAAACGAGCTATATGATTGAAAAGCCAACACTGCCACTCTAACACCATACTATGAACATCAAAGCATCACATGTATGAAGAGGGTATACCACATTCAACCATGTTTATCCTCAGATATTTAACATCAAAGCATCACATGTATGAAGAGGGTATACCACATTCAACCATGTTTATCCTCAGATATTTAACATGCAAGGTTAGGGGAGGTTTGGCTAATTGTGGACACTTTTAGCACTCAGTACCTGTATAACCCCATTAGTATAGGTCAACATTAATATAACATTAACACTGAAGCACTGATTTTGATCTTATGATCGGAAAAGGAAAAGTAAAGTTTGTTTTGTTTAACGACGCCACTGGAACACATTGATTTTGATCTTATCATCGGCTATTGGACATCACACATATGGTAATTTTGACACATTTCTTTTAGAGGACATGCTACCGCCACATAGGCTACTCTTTCTGATAAGCATGCAATTTCACACAGACAGGACAGTACATACCACATCCTTTGATAAACCAGTTGTGGAGCACTGGTTGGAACTGTACAACAAGAAGCAAGATTTTTATATTTATTTATAAGAGTAGAAAACCCCCGATTATATTGTTGTTCTCAAGTATGTGGGGGTGGGGCTGGGGAAATATATATTTTCGTCCTCCAAGATCCTATGCACCTGAATACCTTAGAAGTGGTCAGCATTGTATGCATTTTACCAATGTCCACAATTATTCGAACCTCCCTATAACATGTTTGAATGTATACGGTCTTCATGCATATGAACACAGGTGTATAAAAATGTTGTTTTGGGAAGACTATTTTATTAATGATTCGTTCTCATCATTACATGTTTATTTTGTGACAATATTTATAACTATACAGAGTTAATCACAGCAGATACGTATCAGCTACACATCTCCGATACGAGAAAAATCTCACATCGCTGACACAAGAAAAATCTCACATGATTCATGATAAACATATTCGGCCGAAATTACGATGTGTGTTTTTCTCTTACACGCGTGTAACTACATACATTTACAATGCTTAAACATGTGCGTTTAACCAAAACAGGCTTCGTAATTTCGGCCCATTGTATACACATCACATATCAAACTAAAACAGTACATACTGAAGATCATTCCTTAATACTTCCTTGCATGACAGAGTCGAATCGATACTTGATAAAATATTTCCACACAATTTGAAAGTAGTATCAAAAGCATCTTTTCGTAAAGTTTGTTTTATTTAACGCTGCCGCTAAAGTGCATTGATTTTTATTTATCAACTATTGGAAGTCAAATATGGTAATTCTGACAGTTTCAGAGGAAACCCATTGTCGCCACATAGGCTACTGTTTCTGATAAGCAGCAAAGGATCTTTTATATACACTTTCCTACAGCACATTCTAGAATTTAAAAAAAATTCCTTCATATTAATTTTTATCAAATTTTGATAAAAGGCTAAAAAACATTTGATATAGTTTGCACATGGATAATTTCATATTATATAAATTCTAAGTTGATCTGTGAGGTGAATACAGAACAAAGAACATGTAAATAATGTACATCAATGATATGAAAGTAAATAAAAATATAATAATTATAACACATGAACTGTACAAATGTATAGCTATAAACAATGTGGGACTGGGAAACTCGAAGATTACATCACAAATCTCCAATTCACATAACTAAGGCCAGTGTTTTTTCATTTTTAGGTTTACAAACAAGAACTTTTGCGAAAGAGAGCGACCGAAGACATATTAACAATTTATATCTACAACAATATATTTATTGACGAAATAAGTGTTATTTCCCACTTTTATCTGACAAAATGAGCCACAATAACCGAAAGGACAGTTGCATGAAACTAGAAAGGTAACCTTTTTTTTTAATTTAGAGCTATTTGTGGAAGTCGGCAGCAAAAAAATAAAAAATAAAAGTGAAAAATTTGACTACTTGCTTTAATTTGAGCAAAATGTACGTCGGCGGGTTTGTAAACCGAATAATAAAAAAATACTGGCCTAACCATATACAATGCCATTTATATCTGCACTGGAAAAGCCAGTTCAACAAAATAATTACGCAATTAAGTTCTTTAAGTAGGAACCGCGTACAAACACAAGATGTAAATATAACAAATATGTAAAAAAATCCATTTGTAACCACTGAACTAGAATATAGATTCTTTCTGATCAGTGGAAATGAGTTTTATTCCAGTTTTTCATTGTAATGTTTTATGTTTAAATAAATAACAATAACTTAAACTGTGGTTTAAATGACTTCATGTAACAAGACTTCATTGTAAATTGTAACATGATAACAGAAATTGTACTTAAAAATAAAACATTTTAATAAAGAAATTTAAAATCTACTGTTTACTTTAGACCACAAAGAAATATTTTACTAGTATTTTAATTATTTTGTAAAATTAGCAAATTTAGATATTTGAAATATTCTTTCTTATGAATCTAAATCAATAATTTCTTATTGTATTTATTTAAATTTAAAATCTATTTTATCAAGATTTTACTATTTTTTATGTGGTTATCAAGTTCAATAAATAATAATACCAAATGTTAAAAATATTAATTAAAAGGATATACATTGCATTCATGCTTAACTTTAGGACACAAACTTAAGAATTTGTAACTAACGGCAATTTTGAATTTGTTTGGGCCATGTAGGCTCACAAACAGCTATTTTGATTCAACAAGTGGCCTAAGAAACATATAATTATAGAACAAAATTCACAATATACAGAAGATGAAAAAGTGTATTTGTATAATAACAAACTTATGATGCACCCATACAATTTATAAATGTGATATATTACGACTTACAATAAAAATATATTATTCCTACATCAGAGATGCTAGGTCAGTGATAGCTGGATATTCATGTTGGTTGAAGTATTTAAATAAATGGAAATATTGAAGATATTACAATATTAGGGGCAATTATCACTAGCATACAATTTGGGGCTGGTCACAGGCCCCTTTCCGCTTCAATTTTTTTTTTAATTTAACACCAAATTCCCAAAATCATTTAACACCAAATTCCCAAAATTCAGTAGAAAAGTTGACCAATTTTAAACTTTTTCCATTAATGTTATGAAAAAGGGACCCTGATTTTTAGCTAGATTTATTCCTGTCATAATTATCAACATTAACACAACCATACAAACAATACACAGGGTAGGGAGGGAGTTAAAGATTGCTGTACACTTAGAATTTCAAATAAATGTTCAATTAAGCTTTCCCACCAGATCTGAAAAAAGTAATTTTTCCAAATTGCCATTAATTCAAAAAGTTTCAATTCATTTATAAATAAACAGGTAATTATGGTTCAAACAAGTCTCTGAGAAAAGGTAGTGGTAAAGATCAATATTCTACTTTGTATAGATGCTGAGTTGTTCTACTTTGTATAGATGCTGAGTTATTCTACTTTGTATAGATGCTGAGTTGTTCTACTTTGTATAGATGCTGAGTTGTTCAACGCATGGTTAACTTAACCAGTACCGTAGTTAAGATAAAAATTAAAAGCAACATTTTATATCACTGCAAATAACTACTGAAGAGATATTAGTCTGGGACCCAAGACCCAATTTTTATGTTTTAGCATGACCAGTTTGCCATAGTTTTGTTTGCTCTTGGATCATCTAAAGTAGGGTCTGGGCCATTAGAAAACTGATGTTGCACTTCTGGAACTCATTGCGCATATATATGTTAAATCTTAATTTACAATATAACATTAGGTATCCATAAATACTTAATATAAAACTATTTCTTTGTAAGTAGAAATTTAAATATTGCACTAGCTAATGGTTATCTTAACCATGCATTGAACAACCGCTGAAGGATTGGGGAGATCATGAAATAAATGTACTCTGTATAGTTGTGATAGCATTGATAATTGTCAATAATCCCTCACACGATATAGTTTACATGCATCATGGATGCTGGTCGTCAGCTAGTGTTGGTGGGAAGAATATAACTTATAATTACAAGACTTGTCTAATTATGAAACACTTTATATGCCATTAAATGGGAAAACATGAAGAGTTCATGCACAAAACGAGATATAGACCATTTAGCACCCAACACAAATTAATAAGTTTATTAGGAAAAAATTAACAGTTTAGATTTGTAATAGCTGGGTTTCAAAGTAGTGTCCAAGTGTGTATTTGAATTAT
The DNA here is from genome assembly GCA_033042655.1 of Cyathermia naticoides. Classification (NCBI taxonomy): domain Eukaryota; kingdom Metazoa; phylum Mollusca; class Gastropoda; order Neomphalida; family Neomphalidae; genus Cyathermia; species Cyathermia naticoides. The sequence goes on along the minus strand of JAUTWP010180035.1, from coordinate 12,003 downwards.
TAGGACAGAGTATTGAGTACCTATATTGAAAATACAATATGAATTTTGATATCATTAAAACTGTATAAAATGTAAAATTAAGTTTCAGTGTCAGTAACATATCTCAAAACTGTTAATTACTAATATTATTTTATCAAACAATTGAAGTGGTTTATTAATAACGACATAAAATGTAAAATCAAAAGATTCAGTATTTAAGTAAAATATCACAAAACATTCTGGTAAATTAAATTTAATTAATATTATTATTTTTAATATTAAAATATCAAACAATTGAAGTGGTTATTACTATCAGTATAAAATAAAGTTTCGGCATAAGTAAAATATCTAAAAACATTGTGGTATATTAATTACTATTATTATTATTATTTCAAAAACATCAAAACAGTTGATTAAGTTAAAAGTAGTTTGTTTTATTTAACGACGCCACTAGAGCACATTGATTTTTATCTTATCAGCGGCTATTGGATGTCATCGTGGTTATTAATAACAGTATAAAATGTAAAATAAAAATATTTTAGTATAATGAAAATATTTCAAATATTTTGTTCCGTTTGCTCAGAGAAAGCTGCTATCAGAAATTGTGATAAAAATTGTGTTATTGAACAGCCGAGATAAACAGACGTATTGCTTTCTTTCAAACACTTCAATTGTCTCGTAACATCAATCATCATGTTAAGGTTACCATTAAATGGGTTGTCATGGCTCTTAGGAAGCCTGTTACTATGGCTCTGATGATTGCTGCTGCCATGGTTCTTATAGTGTCTGTTGCCATGGTTCTTGTGAAGTCTTGTTACTATGGATCTTGAGATTGCTGTTGCCATGGTTTTTGTGGTGTCTGTTGCCATGGTTCTTGTAGTCTTGTTGCTATGGCTCTGGTGATTGCTGTTGCCATGGCTCTTGTGAAGTCTGTTTCCATGGTTCTTGTGAAATCTCGTTACTATGGCTCTGGTGATTGCTGTTGCCACGGTTCTTGTGAAACGGTTGCTATGGTTCCAGCATTAAAGTATGTTAACAAGTCAGATTCGAAATCTCGTAATCCCGTGTAAACTGTTACCATGTCAACTGTGAAAACTGTTACCATGTCAACTGTAAAATGCACGTTTCCATGTCAACTATGAAGTTTGTATTACTACATCAACTATATTGCTTTTCACTCAGGTTTGCTAGGACTTTCTGATGCCCACAGCCCTGCCACTCTTTAGTTAGCACTGTAACATACTGTTACACTGCACGACACATTGTAACATACTGTAACACTGTGTAACATATTGTAACAATGTAACAGTTATACTGCATAACATACTGTAACACTGTGTGACAGTATAACACTGTAACTGTGCAACACAATGTAACATTGCATGACACATTTTAACATTCTGTAACACTGTGTAACACACTGTAACAGTATAACATAGTACAACTGTGTTACACACTGTAACACACTGGAAGTTTGTCTTCCTCCTGAGAATGATTTCCTCCCTGTGGGAGCACACACCACAATGAGATGTCAATCACAATTTGTCTCCGCCCATTTCGTACATCTCGAGCATTTTGCCCAGTGTCTTTTTAACCCTCAATGCGGTCAGCCTAGCAGCAGGGTTCTGACTCCAGCACTCTATCATAACCTTTGTCATGATTTTCATATACTGAAAGACAAATGTTAACATGTTAATGATAACAAGCAAAAACAAGCCCAGAGAATTAATGTCAACTGTAAAAGTAGTTTGTTTTGTTTAATGACGCCACTAGAGCGGATTGATTTTTCTCTTATCAGCGGCTATTGAATGCTATCAGGGGTGCACAGATTGTGCGAACGACTGTTTACTTCGCGTGAAACTGTCCTTGCATAACCCATTTAACGTTTGCAAATAGTTTTTTGCTGCTTTTCCACCCAACAATTTTAAATAATAAAGAAAACTCTTCATAACTTTAGGTTAGTCATAATGAATAAATTTCATTATTTTTAAAAAGAGTTATGCAAACGAAAAGGGTTACGCAAATATTTTTTGCTGAATTTTAATTTATGTACCCCTGTGTCATTCATATGGTAATTCTGACATATTTCTTTTTAGAGGAAACCCATTTAGTGTAAATCTAACCTCTGAAAACTCTAATCATCTGAAAATGAACGTTTTACTTGGTCTCACGGGTGTCAGGTTTAGAGGGGTTTTACTGAATAAATTGTGAGCAACAAAGTGAAGCTGATAAAAGTTTAAAACAAGTAGATTTCATCATCTTGACGCCCCTGGGCAGGGTTTCTGGGGATCCCAAAAGCTGTGCCCAGGTGAGACGTGCTTGAACACTTTTGTGATGTAAACGTTAAAACTTTTGTCAAGTCAAGTCATCATCTTGATATGGTTTTTTCTCTCACCTTGTCGGTATGCCACCGGTTTGGAATTTCAGGTCGTATTCTTTCAACAGCAACAATTTTTCTGACGTCCTCAAAGCTGGGGTCGCTTGGGATGTGGTTGTAGTATGGAAGCTGGTACTCTTCTATCATACCTGGAAAACAAATTATCATTTTAATTCTCATGTCCACATATAAAGCAGTTGGTCATCAGATCGATCCTCAGTGGACCCATCTGCAACTTGGGCTATTTTCAATGACACCCCAGAACAACAAAGACAATTGGACAAGGCCTATTAAGTTGGTAAACTTGTGCCTAATCCATTTGTTTTTGTAAATCAATAAAATATGTTTCAATCAAACAAGAACAATCGGATATTGGGTGTCAATCAGTGGTCACACATTTGGTTATAAATGACATTTACGGATTTCATTCTACGATCACATACCTCTAAAATGACACCCCAGAACAAAAAAATATATCAGATATTGGGTTTCCTACAGAATTGTTAGGCTCTATTTTTAATTTTAAGTGACACTGGTGAGAGATACTACATACTTAATGATAATTTGATGATTGATATATGTCACTGACATCGAGTCATAACAAGAACAATTACACAATTTTGTAATATTATAAAAAAAAAAAATCTGAAATTTTAGGGTACAACATTTTATCTTGTGAATATAAAGTACGTACCTCCTAGGATACACCTGCGTGCTACCTCCCAGAGAACGAGACCGAATGCATACATGTCAGCTTGCTTGTATGCATCAAAGTGATTTCTGTTGAGCGTTTCTTCAAGAACTTCGGGCGCCATGTACCTCTTAGTTCCACATCTTGTGTTGGGAGCAATGTCAACTTCATTAGATTCACTGAAAAATATATTAAAAAGGTAAAGTTTGTTTTATACAACACCACTCGTAGTGTGGGGGGGGCTTAGCTGAAAAATTGTTCACTTTTTTGCAAATCTTTGAGGTTTTGATCATAGCTGGGTATGACCGAGACATTTCATAATCTGCCGGCAGACAAGCTCAATAATGATTCGGCTCAAATATTGGATTAAGCTCCCCCACTATAGAGCACATTAATTGTTTAATCATCAGCTATTAGATGTCATACTTATGGTAATCGTGACACGTTTCTTTATAGGAAGCCCGCTACTGCCACATAGGCTACTCTTTCTGATACTGTTCAATCCTTTACACGTGCCTACATCCACTGAAGGTTCAACTATTCCCGTCATCGTTGTAAAATAATAATAAAAAAACTTGTTCAACTGGAAATTAAAACAAGCTCATTGTAATGTAAAAAGTATCAGACTGAAAATTAAATGATGCACTTTATTCAAGTGGGACAAATTAAAAAAATCAATCAAGAACTAACAACATGATTTACATTTCTCAACTGTACCGTATATTATTATTAATGGAAAATAGTTTTTATTTTGCAGAATTATTTCTAGTAAAAGTTATTTTATAATAAAAATCAATACTGTATAGAAGAATATTTTTTATTGAGCACACAAGAGGTTATTGTAAAATAAGATTATTTAGTAAACAGGAAAAGCAATCAAAACATTCACAAAGGGGAAGAACTCTGTCCATCACCTACATATATGCAAACAGTGATTATGTCCCTTGCATTTTCTTACAAATGGTTGTTATGAAATTTCCTCTACCTAGATATCAATTATTATTTTATTTCTTCTGGAAAACCTGTGTATTAATAATGTAGCCAAACAATTACAAGGGCAGATCCAGGGTCACTAATATGACATGTTTCTTTGACCACTGTCCAGGCATACATTAGTGAGACACTAACTGTGCCACTCTACTATACTCATTGTTTGGATTTGCTATAGAATTACTGACAATCATCCAGTAAGCACATTATGTACTGCAAAATTCCATAAGCAGAATGTAAAAATCTTGCCAAAAGTTTGTTTAATGATACCACTAGAGGAAACACGCTGCCACCACATAAGCTACTCTTTCTTATCTTATCATTGGCTATTGTAAAAGTAAAGTTTGTTTTATTTAACAATGGCATTAGAGCACATTATTTGATTTTTAAAATCATTGTCTATTGGACATCAAACATATGGTCATTGGGACAGTTTTAGATTAAACCCTCTGTTACCATATAAGTTACTCTTTCTGATAAGCAGCAAGGGGTCTTTTATATGCACTTTCCCCACACACAGGACAGCATACACCACAGACTTCCACAACTGGTTCATCAAAAGTCGTAAGCTGTCCTGTCTGTGGGAAACTTAACCTAAAAGACCCCTTGCTGCTTGTGATCAGAAAGAGTAGCTTATATGGCATCAGTGGGTTTCCTCAGAAATGTGTTAAAATGACAATATGTAAAACATCCAATAGCCAATAAGATAAAAAAAAGCTCTAGTGGCATCGTTAATTAAAACAAACTTTACTTTTGATATACTTTTGTCCTTTAGGTCAACTTTCCCATTATTAAAACCTAGGTCTCGATATACCAGTTGTGGACCACTGGTTGGAATTGAAAATAGCTCAAACGAGAGCACTAAAGTTTGTTTTATTTAACGACACCACTGGAGCACTGATTTTTAACTTATCAGCGGCTATTGGACATCAGCAAACGAGAGCAGATAAAAGACATTGACTCACCTGATATATCTGACTGCCAATCCGAGATCAGCTATACAGCAAGTTCCATTCTTCTTCACTAAAATATTCTTTGTTTTTATGTCTCTGTGGGAAATGGCTGGCTTCCCTGCAAGATAAACACAAGTAAATAAACACTTCTGAAGGAATTCTCTAATTATTTCATGCAGATTCCAAGTGAATTAAAAAAAATTAGTATGCATGAGCAAATGTGGAGAAATAATTTTGATGTTCTGCTTATAGTAACATAAAAAAATTACAGCTATTCTTGCCTAAATTATCATGTAACAAATGTTGAATAATTAATGGCTACAGTCAATGTTCTACCCCACCCTCTTTTCAGATGTCACAGCGCCTTTTCTTGTTGTCCAGCAAAATAACTATTTTGTTATTTTTATTTGTTGAAAAAAATAATTTAATCCAAATTTCTGTCAGTGAGCCTTTCACCCATGACCAAACTTTTTCTAAATTGCCGTGTGTTACAAATACTGAAGTTCAAGCCCTGGAAACCCAGTGTGTATCATTTACTATTTTAGTAAGTGTAAGTTATCACAAACCTCTGGTGCCAAATATTTCTGTGTGTAGGTGAGAGAGACCGCATGAAGCAGAGTGTACAAGCATCAGCATCTCATGCGTGTCGACGGCGTGGAAGCGGAGGTAGTCGTACAGAGAACCGTTCTCATGGTAGTCGGTGATCAGAAAGAGTTGTGTCCATGACCCCGTACCCTTGATGTCTGCTGCGATGAAACCTGCAGATAAAAATACAGTAGTAATAAAAAAACAAGAAACAGGTTGAAATAATCTAAAGTTATCATTAGACGTCATCCAACCAGTGGCCAATAACTGGTTCATCAAAAGTAATGGTTTGAATGGAAAATAACCCAAACTGTAAATGGGTTCGATGAGGCCAGTATTTTAAAATTTTAGGTTTCCAAACAAGAACTTTTGCACACAAAGGTAGAGGGATGGGGAAAAAAAAAAGAATGTAGTGAGATTTCTGTACGCAACGACATATTTATTGACAAAATAAGTATTAGTTCACACTGTTATCTGACGAAATGCGTCACTATAACTCAGAGGACAGTTGCATAAAACTAGTGTCAACTTTTTTTCTTTAGAATTATCTGTGGAAGTCGTCGGCCAAAATTTTTAAAATAGAAATGAAAAATACAACTTTTTTTATTCATATCAAGCTCAGACAAATTTACAAAGCATCCGAACAAGACAGGAGACACTTTTTACATGATCATGTCAGCACAGGTGCTCAAGCACACTCCTCATGGGCACAGCATACAAAACATCACTAGAACTGTACAGTGAAGAGAAGTCTCAGACCAGTGTTTATTATTACCAAGAGTAGGTGTGATTATTTCACACACACTACGGTTACATGTACACATACATCCTGTTTTGCTCTATATGACAAACTCAATGTTTTTATCACTATGTTTCACATCCTATTAACCACAACAACGTACTGTTAGTTTACACAGGAAAGCCAATCCCACTCCCCCTTTTCATTCCAGTCACTGGTATGTGACTTGCAAGGCTCAAACTTAACAGCGGCATTGACGGCCATTGCCACCACTGTTGTAGGTGAGGTGCTTCACCGGTGGCTATGTCTGGCCACTTGCAATGTTCGATCCCACCCTGCTTTCACTGACCCTTTTCTGATTTTGTTGCCCAGCAAAATAACTCTTCTGTTATGTTTAGGGGTTAGGGGAGCAGGGCCACCACTTTTAATTTTCGGCAAGCAAGAACACTGTAGACCCAAATATATTTGTGCTAAGTGGTCTAGAAAGAAAGTTACTGACAATTTATGGTTTAGTGACTATGTGGCAGCCATCTTTAATTTCTGCCGAAAATGGTTGATGACAATATCACCATTGTATTCCTTGCCCCTTAACACCTAGGTATGGCCCTAAATATATTTGAGCTAAGTGGTCTAGAAAAAGTTCTGGCTAATTCTTTGTTTAGTGACCCCCCTTGGTGGCTATCTTGGATTTCTACCAGATATGGTGATTGAAAAAATGTTTTTTTTCATCCAACACATGTCAAGCAATATAAAAACGCATGTTTTCAAATATTAACAGGAAGTTCCCACGGAATGACACAAGCACATACAAAAAAGAGAGTATAGTTTGTTTTATTTAACGACGCCACTAGAGCACATTTTTATCTTATCAGTAGTTATTGGACTTCATACATATGGTAATTTTGACACATTTCAGAGGAAACCCGCTACCACCACATAGGCTACTCTTTTTGATAAGCAGCAAAGGATCTTTTATATCCACTTTCCCATAGACAGGACAGCACATACCATGGCCTTTGTTGTACCAGTTGTAAAGCACTGGTTGGAACGAAAATATCCCAAACGGCAGATGGGTCCACTTAGAAGGATTGAACAGACGACAGAGCCACATCCCACTACACTCATATTATTAACACTATGCGATAATCACATAAATACGGCAGACAGAAAATCGGAATGTTGAAAAAACCTGGCTGAGAATTAGGAAATGAATTCTAAATATTTCCACTGAAATATTTAATTCAATCCAAAATTCAAATTAGCATTAACTATACGCGATAACCTCATAATAACAACACTGTGAACAGAAAATTGGGAATTTTGTAAAAAAAAAAAACCCAAAGAATTAGGAAATGTATTTTTTATATTTTCACTGAAAATTTAGTCCATTCAATTAGCATTATTAACAGTATGCGATAACTACATGTTATTGTTAAGTGGCTGTCCATAATTTTCAACATTTTAATGAGTGTGCAAACAACACACTTGAAAACCTCTTTCTAAAAGTGTACATCCCCGAATAAAAATTGTTGATTAGATGAAGTAATCAGTGAATATTTTTCATTTTAAAAAAGTATATGCTGTCCCCATAACCCTCCCCCTTGACGTACGATTTGTAGAATTATGGAGAACTCCTAACAACACGAATAGTACAGACACAAAATTGGGTCACACTGACAAGTACATGATGGCATTTTGTAAAAAAAAATAAAAACTGCTGAGAATTAGGAAATGAAGCAGTGAGAATAACAAAGCAGACAATTATAGGCAGGTTGTCAGGCTGATCGCACACTGAGTATTGCACCACATGTCAATTGTACAATTTGCATAACCTGCCTGGCAAAATCAATACTGATTATACAAAGCTCATGAGAAACATGCCAGAGGTCTTATCATTTAGCACATTAACAGATGACACAGAAACATGTTTAATGCAGATGCTCAACTGATATAAAATAACACAGCTCTCGAAATACGGATCATCATACGACGAGAATTTTGTAGAAATATTAGCAAAGTAAATATCAAACAATTATATAAACAAAATGCAAAGTAAAGTTTCTTTTTTTATTTAATTACCACTAGAGCACATTGATTTTTATCTTATCAGCTATTGTTCGTCAAAAATATGGTCATTCTAACACATTTTTTTATAGAGAAAACCCACTGCTACTCTTTCTGATAAGCAGCAAGGACTCTTTCATATGCACTTTCCGACAGACAAGACAGCACATACCAAAATCTTTGATGAATAAAAATAACTGAGATGAAAACCGAACACATGCAAAGTTCTATAACCGAGCAGAGACAGAAATTTATAAATTTGTTAAGAACACAAAGTTTGTGTTGCCAGGGAAACCGTGTAAAAATCTTTCTGCATAGAAAAATAAAATGTTGGAGTATGTGTTTGTGTACACTATCAATCTCCCACAGCACACCGTCTTCCTCCTGGGAATTGACCATGTGTCAAACAACGCATGAAATTGTAATTTAATGTTGTTCATTCATGCAGTGCATTCGATGCCAACAGAGTTGTTTTTTCAGCAAGATCAGCTTATTCATGTGTTACTTAATACAGCAATGCATGATTGCAGACTTTTATATCAGAAATTTCACTGGTTGCTTTTGTAAAGTTTGTTTTATTTAATAACGTGACTGGAGTACATTGATTTTTATCTTATCATCGGCTCATGGACATCAAACATATGGTTATTCTGACAAATTTCTTTAGAGGAAACATAATATTACCACATAGGCTACTCTTTTTGATAATCAGCAAAGGGTCTTTTATAAGCCACTTTCCCATACAGAAGTGAGTCAGTGAGTGAATATATAGTTTAACGTCGCTACGAGAATCTTTCACCCATTTGCGACTCCCATACAGAACCGTGCATACCACGACCTTTGATGAACCGGTTGGGGACCACTGGTTGGAATGGAAAATAGCCCAAACTACAGATAGGTCCACTGAGAAGGATCGATCCAATGACTGACAGGCAGACACTATCGATTGAGTTACATCCCACTCGTGTTACTTAATATGGCAATGCATAGATTGCAGACTGGTTCACTGGTTGCCTTTGTATGCAGTTTTGGAAATCACTATAATATAAAGTTAGTAAACTTGGCTAGATTAACAAAGTGATAAAAATGAAAAATAAAATCATTTCAAAAGTGCTTGGACACTTATTTAGTGATGTTGGCAGGTTAAAAAAATTTCCAATTAAGTCATTTCAAAATAAAACCAGAAGTTGATTTTTTCTAAATTCTTGACAAACCAGAATAAAATACTTTCATAATAAAAATATTCTTGATAGTAACATACCAACATTATTACATTATTGAAATGTTATACTAAAACAAGAAAGAGCCACTTTAAGAAAAACCATTACAGCAGTGAAGCGGTCAGTCGATCCTTCTCAGTGGACCCATCTGCAGTTTGGGCTATTCTATGTTCCTACCGTGGTATGTGCCATCCTGTCTGTGGGAAAGTGCATACAAAAGATCCTTGCTGCTTATTGAAAGGAGTAGCCTCTAAAAATGTGTCAAAATGACCATTATGAATGACGATCAATAGCCGATGAGATAAAAATCAATGTGCTCCAGTGGCATTGTTAAACAAAATAAACTTTATATTTTATTTACTTTAAAACTGAGGAAGAGCCACTTTAAGAAAACTCTAACACAGCAGGGGGAGGTGAAGAGAAAAGCCTGGAGGTAATGTAAACAAAAACACACATTGTAGGTCGAAGAGAGGTTCTGACATAACAGAGAATGTCTGTCTTTAATGCGCCACTTTTAGCAGCTGATAGTTATTTCATTATGATTGCATGAAGAATTAAGACTCATATACAACAAACAACCTATCCTAAAATATACATTAAAACATGTATACACTGTAATCTACAGACATTCTCACGAAAAATAGTTGAATCCCTGACTCATGATTAAATTAAAACTCCATTTGTAGAAGAACCATTTAAACATTATATATTTGTGTAGCAATGCTTCATGTTTAATGAAATCCTTGCCACACCTTAATATCTGTTTAAATAATAAGCAGTTAAGTTGTAATGTTATTTTTATTCCTTTAAGTTTAAGTTGAACAAACAAAGAATAAACTTTATATAACATAAAACAAGGGGAAAAAAAAGAAAAAAAATGAAAAAGTAAACAAAATGAAAAAAGAAAAAGCATCTAGAATTTAAATTTTAATGTAATGAATGGATGTCAAAATAGTCATAGAGGAAAACCACTGCTGCCACATAGGTTACACTTTCCAATAACTGGACTGGAAACACTTTTAAAATGCTTATGTCACCTCCTATGCATGGCATCCAGTAAACCCAGATGCCCTACTCAGGACGAGAATTTTCAATAAGCAGTGATGGGCCATTTATATGCACTTTTCCACAGACAGGATAGCACATACCACTTGATATACGTTCCTTTCCACATTAAAATGCGTAGCCTGCACCACGGCACTAGCTAGCAGCATGTAAGAAGACATATTTACATTAAAATGCATAGTCTGCAATGCCTGTACCATGGCACTAGCTAGCAGCATGTAAGAAGAGATATTTACATTAAAATGCATAGTCTGCAATGCATGAACCACGGCACTAACTAACAGCATGTAAGAAGACGTATTTACATTAAAATGCATAGTCTGCAATGCCTGAACCATGGCACTAGCTAGCAGCATGTAAGAAGACATATTTACCATGGCACTAACTAACAGCATGTAAGAAGACGTATTTACATTAAAATGCAAAGTCTGCTATGCCTGTACCACAGCACTAACTAGCAGCATGTAAGAAGACATATTTACCATGACACTAACTAGCATGTAAGAAGACGTATTTACATTAAAATGAGTAGCCTGTACCATGGCACTAACTAGCAGCATGTAAGAAGACATATTTACCATGGCACTAACTAGCATGTAAGAAGACGTATTTACATTAAAATGAGTAGCCTGTACCACGGCACTAACTAGCAGCATGTAAGACATATTTACCTAGAATGTTGTCATGTCTCAGTAATACGGTCTGATAGAGCTCCGTCTCTCTGAACCAACTCGCTTCCTCCGTGGTGAAGAAAATCTTAACTGCGATGTTCTCCCCTCTCCACTTTCCCTTCCACACCTCCCCGTACCTGCCCTTGCCAATACTCTTCACAAGGTGAATCTGCTTGGCAATAGTTCGTTGAACCTGTTAATGATAAAGATTACTTATTAGCATTTAAAACTGTAAGGTTTGAACCTTGTTTTAAATCTCAGCGAATTTTATAACATTTTATTAATACAAAATATAAACACTACAATCTCTCCTTCTAGTTCTAATCTTATAACATTTTTACTAATATAAAATACAAACACATATCCCTCATCTTATAACATCTTTTACTAATACAAAATATATATAGTCTACAATAAAAAGGGAGGAATCCTATTCCTAATAATAATACTGATGATGATAATAATAATAATTATCATTATTTCACAAAATAATAATAATAATAAATTATACACAGGTAAAAATAATTTACTGCATGACAAAACCTGAATGACTTTTCTTCACTCAGACTTAGTCCAGAGCCCTCGAAAGTACATGGTCTCCGGCTGCAAATATCGAACTGAAACAGCTTTTGCCACCTTCTACTTTTCATTGATGGTGCTTTCTCTTCT
>JAUTWP010179924.1:0-18284 GCA_033042655.1 Cyathermia naticoides | reverse complement strand
AACTGGTTCAACAAAGGCTGTGGTATGTACTGTTCTGTCTATGGAAAAGTGCATATAAAAGATCCCTTGCTGCTTATGTGGTGGCAGCGGGTTTCCTTCTAAAAAGTGTGTCAAAATGATCATATATGAATGACGTCCAATAACCGATGATAAGATAAATATCAATGTGATCCAGTGACGTCGTTAAACAAAACAAACTACTTTTTTTTCACTGGCACTACCTGACATTTTTAAATATTGTCCTCTGTAGTGTGCCCTTCTTTGAAGCGATCCGTCATAGGATCAATCTTTCTCAGTGGACCTATCGGCCGTTTGAGCTATTTTCTGTTCCAATCAGTGCTCCACAACTAATTCATGGTATGTGCTGTCCTGTCTATGGAAAAGTGGTTATAAAAGATCCCTTGCTGATTATCGGAAATATTGTATTAGGTGTCAAACATGGTGTTTGCGACTTATGTCCTTCACAGGAAAGCTACGTCCACCACATTTTCTGGTATTATTGTTGTTGTGCAAGAGTTACTCGGTGGTGTTGTTTAGGCAAGAGGTTATTTCTCATTTAAGCAACATTGTGCAGGCTGCAAAATGACCGAGTTCGCGTAGCAAAGTCTGATGCAAAATCTTGCAATCGCGATGCAATATTCTATAACAATGATAAAATAATTAATAATTTAAGCACTACCGGTAGAGCACATTCTCCAAATCTGCCTGCACCTGGATGAAAGCCGACTAAAAGTGTGGACTGAAGACATGCCCTTTGAGATTAGTAATATAAAAATGGCCATGAAAAGATTGAAAAAAATTCATTAAAATTGGAAATTCTGTTTCAGTTAGGTATTTCAGTGATTCTGTGATCGCGGAAAATCAGTGCCTCTACAGATATTGTTATTTTTGTCTCGTGTGCTGATGTCACACTGCTAATCGGCAACTCGTGTGAACGATACTATTTAGATCATCTGTAGGAATTATATAATTACAAATTAAATGTGTTTCCTGTCTTTGTTTTGAATGCTGATTACAAATGAGTGATTTTACAAGTATAATTATTATGTTGTTAAGCCGATGATTGACAATGAATAAAGAATGTCCATAATTTTAAAAGGCATATGGTAGGTTACTGATGGGATGCAAAAGCCAACAGAAAAATCTTCTTTTTTGTCTATTGGCAATAGTATTGCTAATTGACAAAATTCGATCCGAATTTGCTGACTTATCGATAACGTGTTTTTTTTCCAACTTATCAGTAATCTTTCTTTTTTTGCGTGGGTGGTGGGGGTGGGGGTTGTGAATCGAGAACACTGTGACATGTACAAACATTATATGCATGGAATTATAGAACAACGCACCTATTATTTTTCTGTACGTGATCAAAGCGACGACATACAATTTCACGATCATTGCCAAATACGATTTCTGTGTTCCTATCGGAAACGGGAAGTATCCCCAAGCTCATAATCGACAATTATCGATTCATTCCATAATGATTCAAAATGGAGGATTCATGAGGAATTGTGGTGTGCGTTTCAATTTACTAAAGTTTAAATTTCTTTTCTTGTCACTAAAAAAATGTAAGGATGATTTGTTCAATTTAGGGGTGCGTTTTGAGTTGATAGGGTTCATGCCCGTCAAAAATGAAGGTCTGCTGCTTGTGTCAAACATTTAAATAGATTAAATTTCTATGAAAAACCATATACACGAAATTAGGTTAGTAGTGGAAATACCTCGAGCTTTAATAATTTTTGTTGTGCATGTATATAAATTCTCAGCATAAAAGCAGTATGTGTTGCATCATAATGAACAAAGCAAAGTAACAATATTACAATTTACATGTACTTATTTGCTTTTACTGAAGTCACTTGATCCATGTAAACAAAGGCATTTTTTAAAGATAGACTGTTAGTTAAATCGACCTTGACCTTAAAAATAAAAGCTGCATTTAAATTAAAGTGCCAATATCAGTAATTCCATTTTTTTTTTTAAATTCATTATTATTATTGTGTGTGCATGTGATAATAGAAAGTGTAGAATAATCTTTATATATTAATTACATTTTTATTATTATCTAAAATATTAGATGGTTAGAACCATACTTCTTTCAATTCATGTAACGAAAACATATTGGGCCGAAATAACGAAAGGTGATCATCGCTCGTTTATCTTAGACGTGTGTAAGTCTTAAACGCGGATAAAATCAGGCTTGTATGTGTGTGTATAAACACCTGCGATAAGATAAAAATCAATGTGTTCCAGTGGTGTCGTTAAATAAAACAAACTTTACTTTACGTTTACAGCAAAAAATTAAGTTATTTTGTTTGACATCCTTTATGGCAAACTTTAAATGCAAACACCCCAGGAAATGTGCACTAAGTACAAAAGATAGATTTATAACAGGTATATGTCACCAGGATTTGCACTGACGCACAAAATGTGCATATTTGACCCCCCATTTTGTGAAAATATGCACTCTACCATTTTCTATGCTTCAATTTGATGCAAAGATGTCAATATTAAAAGTTATATCAAATACAGAATAATGTATATGTTCTAAAGGGAACATTGATAAGTGATATTAAGTCAAATATACGATAGCTAAGAACGTATCGGTCATCAGTATCGAGTTTGTTATATATATTTTTATGTAAGATTGTAAATTTGTCATTCATTTGACTCCCCAAAACACATGAATGACCCCCACTAAAACATACTGAGGGTCATAATGACTCCCAAATTTTACTGGTTAGGGCAATCCCTGCATAACCTTTTTGTTAATAACTCATTGTAAACAATATCAAATTATTATGTATTTTAAAGTCAAAATCCTGGAATTAAATAATGTAGAATTTTTTTTGTTCCAACCAATGGTCCACAACTGGTTCATCTGAGGCAGTGGTATGTACTGTCCTGTCTTTTACTTTTACAATCAGTGGTCCACGAAAGTGGTGAGTTGTCCTGTCTGTGGGAAAGTGCATATAAAAGACCACAATGCTTATATTGTGGCAGTGATTTTCCTCTAAAACAAATGTTAGAATGACCATACATTTGACTTCCAATAGCTGATCAGATAAAAATTCTCTAGAGGCACCATTAAATAAAACAAACTTTACTCTTTTTTTAAACATAATAAATGCTTGATATTTTCAGGAAATGGAAAACAAAATTAGAAGTACGATGAACATTGTGTATTTTGGCAAAACAAAAGACATTGTAAATGGCCTGCGGTCAATTACCCCCCTTGCCGACAAGACCAACCAGGTGGCACTAGCTAATGAACTAAAGAATTTGATGAAGACTCGCGGACCAAAAGAATGAGGAGACTATTTAATATTGTCATTTGAAGCCCGTGTGAAGAATGCGACTTGAGTGTACACACAGCCCGCAACGTTTGTTACGAAATTATATTTTTATATTGAAGTAAATGTTGCATGAACATTTTGTTACACAGCATTAGGCGTAATAAAAAAAATTGTTTGGTTCCGGTTACCCGACCGTCCCTAGATTCGTGGTGCCGACCCTAAACTTTTTTTAACCTTCCACACACACACACCCTTTTTTTCACCTGTTTTATTCAATTATAATCCATTAAAAAAAAATACCTACCTATGTACCCTATTTATTTTTGGCACGTAACAGGAGCCAAACAATTTTTTTTATTTGGCCTTACAAGCCGACAGAAACAACTATTATAACTTTAATGATTAATGTGCAATATACGGAGTCATAGAAAACGCAGTACCAACTTGTTTTGGAGAATTTCAAAAATTCTGGTCTTAAAGGGGCAGTGTCTGTTTTAACAAACATTTTTTAACCATTTAGAATATATGTTGTACGTTTGTTTGATGCGCACCATGTTCCATTCTTCTGACGCAACGATCTGCTGTATCATATTTAGATCAGATGAATAGCGCTACGACTTAGCGATAGCGGACAGCTGGTGACCTGCCTCGCCGATTTATAGTGTATTTCTCATGATCTAATTACGATACAGCAAATTGTTGCGTCAGAGGAATGGAGCATGGTGCGCATCAAACGAACGTACAAGATATATTCTAAATGGTTAAATATTTTTTTTTAAAAGACACTGCCACTTTAAATTATAACATGCTTCAGCATGTGCACAAAATACGATTTGATGTGATCTTCCACCCAGTTGCATTCATTCTATCCTATATTTCAGACCGCGTCTATAAAAACAAAACAAAATAAGGCAAATAAATTAGTGCTGCATTTTCTATGGCTGTCGGTATATTACAAATAGATAATTAACTTTTTGCGTTAACCTTTTCCTGGTGGAGGTAGCAGTAAAGCCTTTTGTTTTTATCAAGTTTTATGGATCCACCTACCTAAAAACTGAAACGATAATAAAATTTCAAAAAAAAATTAATCTTAAAAAAATTAAATTTATAATTCAAAGATTAATTCTTAGTAAATAAAGATTTATGTTATAAAAATTCAATCCATCACGTTTAAGGATAAGTAAAAATGTAATAAAAATTAATAAGGCTATTTTATTTTTATTTCCACTGACAAAATTTAACCGGAAAAATACTAAAATGGTCTCAAATCAACAAATATTTTACTTGATGAAAGTAAGGAAATTTTTGATTCTTTCATTTGATGGATGTTCCCAAATGTGTGGCAGAATGAGAAAATCAGTCACGTGATGAAAATTATATTTCTCTTTTTGATGAAATAAGATACAGCAGATCTTACAGATTACTGTATACGCAAATATTTTTGCGGCTAAAATAATTCGCGATCGGGCTTTCATTTTACATTTTTGTGAGGAATTATTTTCGCGACTGTCCCCCAATAATAAAATCAAAATTACCAATCTTGTTGGCTCAAGCTCCCACGAGTGGAAAACATGACATCGCTCGAACTCGAGTTTTAGTCACGTAAGTGTAACTGTATTTCAAATGCCAATCTCTGACCCACGGTACTTTAAACCACAATACATCTACAATAGTAGCAATATCTTAACGTTATATAGTGTTAATATACTCAAGTCAAGCATGATGTACTCTAATGTATTTTGTATCCATGAAAATTATATCAAATCAGAAATAAATTCGCGCATAATTAAATTTGTTGTGCTATCAACGTGTTCGCGATTTTCACGGTATATTTTATTCGCGAAAATATTTGTGTATACAGTACTATGTTTTGATATTGTGTTTATTTGGTGAAGTTTAGATAATGGAGTAACAAACAAGATTCCATGAACCAAGCCAAATAAACAAGATATCAAAATGTAGTAACCTGATATTTTGTTTATTGTGCAATCCCTTTTTCTTTGAAAATATTAACCACAAGTGCAGATCTTACCAGGTTTGTCTATATCATTACCAAATAGGATCTACATCATTAAGTCACTAATGTTTTTGATAATGTGTTGACTCTTTCCTTAAAGCGGGCGGAGGGGAGTGAATTGAAAAATATAATGTATTCCAACGTTACAGTAATGCAGTTCATCATTTACTGTTGGAATTGGATGCTTGGTAAACTACCAATTAACACACTGACATGTGATAAGTCGATAGCAATTTCTGTTTAAAACTGTTTTACTGTGGAATTTTTTAACGTGACACGATCGATGTCAATGCTGGAACATCGCAGTTATTGTTTTGAAAACGGTGAGTAAAGTTTTTACTAAATATTTTTAGGTAAACAGCGAACAACTCACAGTTAACACGTGCAACTAAGGCGAATGTTGTTGATTTTTGCGTAATTACAGATCACCGAAAATGAGGTAAAACAACAAAAAAGACATTACAATCGACCAACAAAAATTATTTATAAGTTTTATTGGTTCCTGTACATCAGTTATTTTATATTTGTGTTTAGTTTTCCATTCAAGATATGTGATTAAAAGTAATTTTCTAGTACCCCCTCTCAATGTGACATTTGAAAAATAATAATTCAGTGCAGAGGGAAAACAACATAGAAAATAATTCAGTTGTCTAAAGGTTAATTAGACATAGATCTATTTAAACTGACAGTTAGAATCTGTTTCAGTGACTCAGTCTCTGCAGACTTTTTGGCTCAGGTGGAAACAAGAGGCATCAATAAAGCATGTCACACTAAGGGTGGTGACTGGGTCTATGGTGTAACATGTAGATGGTACCGTAGAAATGATTTACAACAGATTGATACAAGTTCAAAACAAGCTAATTTTATTTTATTAACATGAATTTTTTATCTCCTGTACTCTTTTTTAATCTTCAGACAGAACACTGCAGACGAGATATCTCGCCATCCTGATACCGCACACATTACTGTAACGATTTTATATTTTCCCTGCCATAACACGGGAAATAATTAGCTGGTCACATGGTACCATAATTCCTGTTTTAACCAAAATTTCAGATTTTGATTTTGTGTTTACTGTGACAAAACAAATAGCTATTTCGGTTTTAAAAGTGGTTTTCCTGTAGAATTGTTTTGTAGCGTGACATGATAAATATCGATGACGGAACATCGGTTATTTTTGAAGAAGTTACAGGTAATTTTGACTGAAAATGCAATTATTTTATCGATAAGAAAAACCGGAAAGTTTTGATAATTTCAATGTTTTGGTTTTGAAAAATGAGTAAAGTTTTGACTAAATATTTTGAGGTGAATAGTGAATAATTCACAGTAAAAACATGCAAGTATGGCAAATGTTGTTGATTTTTGTGTAATTACAGATCACAGAAACAGAATAATTGAACCAAAAAACAAAACATCACAAAAAAACACAATTAAAATAAAAAAAAAGTTTATTTCATGTTTTATTAGTTCCTGTATATCAGTTATTTAATTTTTTCGTTTAGATTTCCATTCATAATATGTGATCAAAAATAATTTTCTAGTACACCCTCTCAACATAACATTTGTAAAAAAAATTATCCATTGCAAAGGAAAAATAAACAAAAATAAAATAGTTGTCTAAATGTTAATTTGCACTTTGTAGTTGTACCAACTGTTGGCAACTGGTTATTAGGTGTTTTCCTTCTTTTTTTTAGGAAGGAGACCAATACACTGTTTGTTCTAAAAAAATAAAAAAACAAGAAAACAAAAGGGGGAAGGGAGCAGAGAATAATATTAATAAAAACTTCATCCATTTTTTCCCGATTTATGTTCGGCAATTTCCGTAAAGAACAGTGCAGCCATAATTCCCGCTTGTTGTCAAAACTGAAATTGAATTACTTCATTTTACAGAAAATGTCATTTTATCATTACACTATTATGTGACATCTGGGTTATTGTATATGCTTAGGATCTATAAATTTAAAGAAGAAAACCTTGAAAATAGCGTAGAAGTTTAAAATACGCCAAGTAACTGTTATCAGCTGACATTTTATCACTACACCGGAACCATGTGTGTCAGCAAAGCGCATGCTCGGCGGCCACTGTGTCCTGAGATAACCTTTTGTGTAAACATTTCCGGGTCAAACAAGAGTTGTTGAAGCTCGAAGCGCATCCAGTCTGCTCGTGAGGTTGTTGATTCAAATGTTGTTTTGAGGGAGTTTTCGAGCGAGTATCGCTGAATTTGTTGTTCATAATGCCAAGAAGAAAACAAAACTACCCCAAGCGACTGAAATGTAAGTATGACATGTTTGTTTAATTAGATGTTGTCCGCGAGCCGATCACCGCTCCAGTTGATTTGCATGTCAAATTACGCTTGTCACATGTTACCGTCAACAGGCTATTAACGTCGCGTTGTTTACAAATTATTTGGTCAGATGTGGACCACAAGTTAAACTTGTAAGAGCCGGAGTCTGCTAGGGAAACGTGTAGGTTGTTCTGCGTGTGATATAATCTCTACATCGAGTAGGTCAAGAGGATTCTCGTATCTGTTCGGAACGCAACCATCTGCTGTTTGTTCTAAAGACATCAATCACATTTCTCATGGTTGATTGTCAATCAGCTGTCACACGCGCTTTGTGGCGCCCAAACAATCAATCTCGGCTCCCATCAATCATCCCTGCTTTTATTGTAAATGTATTTGTTCAACAGAGCAAACAAAGAACACTGGCTCGGTTTTGACAGCGTGCAAGATATATTGGATAACTCTTACATTAGATAGAATGATAACTTGACGCTTTGCGAGTTAATGAGGGGAAGGCGTACTTTTTTGCATGTCTAAGTTCTCAAATGCTGGCTATGGTTTTTGTTAGGTGCATTGCGAGCTTGCACAAACTAGATGGTATTCATTTAGTGGTGTAACGAGAGAACCTAATTGGCTGGTGATTGATGGCACGCATTATCAGTCAAAGTATGCAACAAATCATGTCATTTATTTTTCATACACGTCAGATTGTATGTCGTAAATAATACTTAATGAAGAAAATTTCCTGGGAAGGCCAAGTAGGATGGTTTTATCTATCACCAGGCGTTTGATTTGCATGTGACATGCTTCGACTCGGCAGCTGTCACTTGCAGTACACTTGTCCAGAACAACTGACAATAGGGTTCACCTATCAGAAAAGGCTAGCAACTTTTTGCAATGTATTCATGAATACTAAACAATAGCTGTATAGATTTTCTTTCATCTAGGGGGGCCCATGGGTGTGGCTAACTGAAAATAGAGGGAAAGATTTATGTGAGCATCTGAAGTAATGGATTAGTAGTCAGGATGAATTACTCTAAATGACAGGCTGCTATTTAGAACACAGTCTCTAGGGTACAGCTGCTTCACACAAATTTATTTTATATCTAACATGTTGCTCGTAAATCAATCAGCCCATGACTTTGTGCTCAATATCATTGATAGCGTATCTCTTACACGACTTGTCACAGGGTCTGCCAGACACTCGATCCACAAAAGAGGGTGACATGTATACACCTTTTTTTTAGATGCGCACATTTTCATTCTCCTACTGATTTAAGTGACAGCTATCTCATTAACTTGTTGTGATTTATTGTGATCCACTGTGACTTTGTCTGATAATTGTGGTCACAGAGATGGAGCACATATCCCGCGACAGCATTATGTTAGCATTATTTCATATTGACAAGTCTTCCTCATATATAAATCAAGCGGCGGCAGAGGAAGAAAATATAGGCAGGTGGTCTGCTAGGATGGGTGTGTAATGAAAGAACACACGTGATCATGGTACTTATAGAAATTATGTAGATTTTTATTGGAATTGTTAGGCCATCCTTTAAAAAAAATTGTTTGTCCATTTCTGACCAGTGATTTCAAATGTGGGTAGGTATGTAGGAACCGTTTTTTTTGGGGGGGCTCCATGCATATTTAGCTACATGATTTATAAATTGAAACTGGTTAAACAAAAACAAAAAAATTCTCGAAAAGTAAAAAAAAAAATAGATTTTGACACAACCCAATTTTTATGTGTAGGTCGGGTAATGACAAACATATTTTTTATTTTCACCTTAAAGTGTGGTAAAAGTAAAGTTTATTTTATTTAACAACGCCACTAAAGGACATTGAATTTTATCTTATCATTGGCTGTTGGATATCACACATAATAATATTATATGGTCATTCTGACACATTTCTTTAGAGGAAACTCGCTGGTGCCACATAGGCTACTTTTTTTTATATAAGCAGCACACAGTATTTTATATATATGCACTTTCCCACTGATAGGATAGCTCAGCACATAAAACAGCCAATGGGTCCACTGAGAATGATCAATGACTGATTGCTTCACAGGCGGACACGCTACCACTTGAGCTACATCACGTCTCACTGTGGATTTGTTATGACGGATGGTAAAAACAGATTTTCGAAAAGATCTTTAAAAGTATAAGTGAAGAAATAATTTGTATTGTTTTAATATTACCTATAGTTTGATTACTAACTGATCACGCATAGCATAACTGTGGAGTGGGATGTAGCTAAGTCGGTAGTGTGCCCAACTGTGAAGTGGTCGGATCAATCCTTCTCAGTGGAGCCATCTGCAGTTTAAGCTATTTTCCTTTCCATTCTATTTTGTGCTTCACAACTAGTTCATCAAAGGTTGTGGTATGTGCTGTCCTGTGCATATAAAAAATCTTTGCTGCTTATCGGAAAGATAGCCTATGTTCAATGGGTGCACTGAGAAGGATCGATCCCATGATCGACCACTTCACAGGTGGATACACTTTACCTCTTGAGCTACGTCCCACTCGGTTTCTAGACAAAGTGCAGTTGTATGGCGAGGTCTAGCATGTGTCAACCGTGCAAGTGATTTGTGACAAGTGATTGTGATATGCATAGAGTACTTACGCCATCATTACATCTAACTCTAACACATGGTGACAAGCCACTGAGGTGGAGCTACACTAAGAATGGTTTGAAAGATGAGCCGTATCGCGAGCAATCTGCCGTGATACTTATTACAACACAAACAAAAACTACATCTACGCACAACACTAATTTAGTTCCTTGGGCACGGAGAATTAATGTCTCCAGCTTTTTTCAATTGTCCCATCAGTTGGTGATCATAATGAGGACTGCTGACTAAACCTTTGATAAGCTTAATCTCTAAACTCGATGGCACAGTGGTTAAGCTATCGGGTTTGAGGGTGGTAGGTACTGAGATCGAATCTTAGTCGAGGCATGGGATTTTTAATCTCAATATTGACTCCAACCCAATGTGAGTGCTCAATGGGAAGGTGTAACCACCGACCAATGGTTCCATAACTGGTTTTAACAAAGGCCATGGTTTGTGCTATCCTGTCTGTGGGAAAGTGCATATAATTATAAAAGATCCCTGGCTGCTTACCGAAAAAAAAGAATAGCCGCGCTAGCTTGGTGGTAACAGGTTTCCTATCTTCTCCTAACATTAATATCTGTCCAGGATGTAGTGGATGGCTTGAACCATAAACAGCGTCCATGTTATAATAGCCTGGCTCTGAATCTAGACGTTAAACAATTTGACCTGACCTGACCCAGAGTAGCAATGTTTCAGTGTTTTCTGCACCAGCTACAACTGGTCTTTTTCACACTGACGCTGGGATCAACAGTAATGATGTCTTAACTTGTTTTGATTGATGGTAATTGACACTTGTGTGGAGCAGAACAATTCTGTGCTGTATTCATGTTTTTAATATCCCACTTGACACGTTTTACATCTGTTGTAAGGCATGATTAACACAGGAACGTGCAACATAATAGTAAATAAATTAAGTTTTGTTTTATTTAACATCGCCACTAGAGCACCTTCATTGGTTTTTAATCATCGGCTATTGGACATCTAACATAAAGTCATTCTAACAAAAACATTATATATATTTTCCCATAGAATAGCACATACCACAATCTTTGATGAACCAGTTGTGGACCACATTTTTATATGCAATTTCTCATAGGATAGCACATACCACAACTGTTTCATCAAAGGCTGTGGTATGTACTGTTCTATCTATGGAAAAGTGCATATAAAAGATCCCTTGCTGTTTATTGAAAAGAATAGCCTATGTGGTAGCAGCGGGTTTCCTCTAAAAGAAATGTGTCAAAATTACCATATGATTGACGTCCAATAGTCACTGATAAAGTACAAATCAATGTGCTCTAGAGGTGTCGTTAAACAAAACAAACTCTACTCTTTTTTTTGTAAGTGGCACCAAAAACTAACATATTAGTGAGAAGTATGTTGACAAAATGATTCACACATTGGTATTGTTCAATTAATATAAAATGTTGGCAACTCACGTTACATATTTTTCGGTTACTCGCGTTACAATTTTTGATGTGTCATTTTTCATGTCACTATTGTGAAACATTTGTGGTTTCACTATCTGTAGTATGTTTTAGTGTAGGAAAATATCAAATGTCATTTGTTAGAAACCAAAAATAAATGATAGATGGGGGAAAATAGCTATTTCGGTTACTCACCTTTCATTGTGCCAGGTGGTCTGTTTGATCAAGAATTACAAACATATAAATATGATGTAACTGCAGTGGGTGTAATGTGTAGGTATTAAATATGCTATTACATATACATGTATATATAATATGCAAGCTCTGTTTGATTGCATAAATCATACTATGTATTATGGCTTTCAAAAATCTGCCTTTATTGCGGCAATGTGGGTTTTTTATTCATGAATCAGAATATTGTTGATTATAAAACACATTCATTCATTAAAATAACTGATATTTAAATTTTGAGTGTTTGTCCACTTCATCATGGAATTACCCATAATTATATATACAGTGGACTGTCTAAACCAGCATCTGTATAATCCGGATTTCTGTGTAAACCAGCACAGTTTCAAAGTCCCATCAAGCCACTGGATAACATCTGTCTAAACCGGCACTCTGTCTAAACCAGCATATTTTGTCATAGAAAATAAATTTAATGATTAAATACCATTGTAAAATTGTCTAAATTTTTAGTGGCTCTTAATATTAAAAATAATGGTTGTTAGTTACCCAAAACTGAAAATAATATGGTAAAACTTAGATCCTTTGAAATGCAAGGATTTTGGAAAATAGTACAAGTTTCACAGATTACGAGTTGTTATCGAATTTCACATACAACAGCTTTTTCAAATATTGACCACAAAAGTGACCCAAATGTAGTTTAATGATTCATTGTTCTGTAGTTACCACCAGAAATAATAGATTGACCACAATTCCAAGAACTGAGATGGAATTTTTTGTTCCGCTTACATGATAATGCATTGTTCTGTAATCAACATGGTAAATGTAAGGCTTTGAGTTTTTAGTCTAATTCCTATTGAATCAGTTGATTGAGATTATAAAATGACTTTGGGATGGTGAAGTTTTCGAAGTTTAAAAGGCATTACAGTTTGAATGAACAACGTTTTCGAATTATCAGAGTTCGAGTGACAAGTTTAACTGGATAGTACTACATGTATTAGTAGTACACACACAAAAGTGATAATTACCGTACTACATAGATAATAATAAATCTGTTCAACTTTACACATGACCATGAAACATTTTCATATTACTTACTATGTTACATGTATTATTAAATTATATAAAATAAATACTGCTTTCAAGACTTTCAAATTAAAAAAAAGTGTGTTTTATTTAACGACAGTGAAGCACATTGATTTTTATCTTATCATCGGCTATTGGATGTTATACATATGGTAATTTTGAAACATTTCGTTAGAGTAAACCCGCTGTCGCCACATAGGCTACTCTTTCCGATAAGCAGCAAGGGATCTTTTATATCCACTTTCCCACAGACATGGCAGCACATACCACAGCATTTGACAAGTTGTGGAGCCCTGGTTGGAATGGAAAATAGCCCAAACTTCAGCTGGGTCTACTGAGAAGGATCGATCCGATGACTGACCGCTTTAAAGGCAGCCACGCTTCCGACTGAGCTACATCCCACTCCTTCAAATTAAAAGATGGCAGAATCTCTGGCTACTGGAGGCGTCTGCATGGGCTACTACAATTAATACGCATCCTTTTTTTTACAGTATTTACATAATGTCAAACTATTATGGTGCCTGCTACTTTAACCTAATCCCCCTCTACAAAAACAATTTGAAAGGCCTATGAATTTAAGTATGTTTTTCATGTTTACAAAAAATCTCCCTTAACTGAGTCATAAGTAAATGCATGAATTATGAGTTAAGTAACTTTAAATTACGTTACATTAATAATACAAACATTTCTAACATGAAGATTTTTTTAATTGGAACTGTTTTCCATCATTACTTCCTACATATATCTGTGTTAGAACTATTTTGTAGTGTAGCATTTCAACATACATGTATCAACATTGTACATATCTGCATTACTTCCTACACATATCTGTGTTAGAACTATTTTGTAGCATTTCAACATACATGTATCAACATTGTGCATATCTTCATTACTTCCTACACATATCTGTGTTAGAACTATTTTGTAGCATTTCAACATACATGTATCAACATTGTGCATATCATCATTACTTCCTACACATATCTGTGTTAGAACTATTTTGTAGTGTCGCATTTCAACATACATGTATCAACATTGTGCATAATTATCTTCATTACTACAATAATTAGTATATTGATGTTGTTTAATTATTTGGACCCATGAATTATATTTGGTTATCCCAGATTCAGGGAAGTGAATAACATGTACTTTAAGTTGGTATAAACATAACATCTCTAGCTTAAACACCTGAATATGTTATTTATAGTTGTTAGATACCGGGGCAGCCATTTTTAAGATTTTGATAAAGATGGTACTAAAGTTTAAGAATTTGCAGCATTAATTTTTCCATAACATCCATGATTGAAGCTTATTCTTATTTCTTTAACTTTTAAAGCACACTGTTTATACCAGGATAAAAATGTGAAAAGATAATTTTGACCCAAATTGGCCCCAACACATTGTTTTCATTATGTAACGGAACAGAACAGAACTTTATTACTCTCTGTGCCATCATCGAAGCCATTAGAGGAATACATAAATACATAAATTATATAGTAGCATCAAGATAAGAATGTTTGGTAAAATAAATAACTATAACAGAAGTCTTAGGATGAACAGAATTGTTTGTTATAAATTTGCATAATTTTCTAAGGGTGCCAAGTGTTTAACAATTAAAAAGCTGTTTAAATTTGTATACATTAGGTCTGTTAATATAGTATTTATGGATAAATGTAATATTCTTATGAACATTTTGTACAAATAAATAAATATAGAAATTCATCATTAATATCACAATAAATACATTTTCTATTTTTATATAAAATATTGGACCATCTTCCTGTTTCAATCAATTGTCAAAAAGTTATTAGCTATACAAATTCTAAGAAATATATTACTCATTGTTTTATCGGGATATTAAAATAGGTTTCACATACTAAAAATTTGTCTTTAAATATTCTGTAACTTAAATCTTTATTTGATTTTGTAATAATTGCTTTTCCAATTTTTCCAAAAAACTGGTCTAATAGTCTTTGCTTGAATTAACTACCATAATGAATAACCATGTTATTGAGTTTAGTATTTGTTTGTCCCAAATATTATTTACTTTAAGCTTGTAAAATATATCTAACATGTATTCCATTTATGGTTTGTTCCACGATGTATATAATCATGGAATAATAATTGATAATCTATACAGAGTTTAGAAGTTTCACCTGTCAAAAGACGAGCCCAAAAACATAATTGCAAAGATGCTGTCTGTAATAAAGGATTTCTTCCAAACTTTCCATACAACATGTATACTGGAGCACATTTTCTTATATGTGCTAAATATTGTAAAACACTGGATAGATACATTTTCTAAAATGACTTACGGCTTTTGTCAGAGCTAGACACATTAATTTTGGTAAAACATATTGATAGAAAGTCTAGAAAAAAACAAAATTGTGCACCACTCAATTTGTGCCAGACATATTAAAAGAAATTGTACCCATCACAAAACATTGTAAATAAAAATGAAATAAAATATGGTTTATGTTGATACATGCGTCCGAAAAATTGACATTATCTACATAACTTCACGCAAACCAGTGCAGTAGTTTCGAATTCCTCCGGTACACATTTGTGTAGGTTTTTATTTTGTTTTTAATTAAGTGTATTCAACTCCAAAACAGCCGACTTTTACTACAATATGAGATTCGGACATGGTGATCGACATTGTTACTGTCAAAATACAAATTTGTACCGGACGATGACCATCACCAGCTGCTTATTTCAAGTCTTGTCATAGTGATGTAGTTCAAAATTGATTTACATTTTACTAGATACCTGACCATGCTAATCCCTGGGAAACATTCATTTGATTAGTTTGAGATTTAGTAAATAATTGTGGTTACCGGTATTCATTCTCGGTTTAGCTTTAGGAATAAAAACACAAAGTGTATATGATGGAATAGCATTTCATTAATTTATTTAGGTCAGTCATGACAGGGAATATTTTGTTTTAGAAATTTTTATTAGCAAAAATTATCAATTGTTTGGCCATCACTAATTGTGTACATTGTTACGTTTAGAATTGTATAACGATCTTGGAAACTTGTAGTTGTATAGCAATGAGGTACTGGCACCACCAACTCAATATATGGCACTGATACCCAACTCAGTTACTTATTTGTTGTGTAAATTCTGCCTACATACAGTATGCCACTAGACTAGTTTCCACGCTTTGTGTTAAACTCAACGAGAACCAATTAGAATGCTAAGAATCATTTTATTGTTTGAATGCTTTGTTTTGAAAAATATCGATTCGACATTATTATTGCTGATTTGAAGGTGGAAATGTGTCAGGTCGGAAGAAGGAGTTGATCGAGAGGTGATTTATAATTATATTTAAACAATTAAGGGATGACAGAAGTTCAGCCAGACTTCTACGAGCATGGGCCCCTGCATGCTGTGTAGTAGCCTAAACCTATTATGCCCTATATCACTAATTATGACTATACTATTTTTTATTACATTGTATTATAATTTTGTCGAAATATTAATTTACCTAATATAAGCAATGGAACTCATATCCTAGTCTAAATAATTTAAATACTGAAGTGATTATTTTAGAGCTTATTTAGAAAATCTTGTGCTATAAAATACCAGTATAAATTAATATAAAACAAATTAAAAAACAAAACATTTTGCAATATATTGAAATCAATAATACTGTTGTTATATCTGATTTAATATAAACATAATCGATAAAAGTTTACAATAATGAATAATTGTATGGTAAAGTTGAAAATGTTGAATTATTATTATGGCTTGTTTAATTTAATTAAGTTTTTTTTCAGATTTAAGAATCCTAGCGTTATGCTATAATGGCATACCTCAACAGTGGAGTAAACGAAAAATAAAACAAAGAACAAGTTAAAAAGAAATTAATATCAATAACAAAAATGCACTGAATGGCAGTTACAGCTTGGTGATCTCGCCCAGTAGAAAATAGAATGTACAGCAATCTCGAAATAAAAATAGCCTACAAGTTATTAAAATATTAACATGACTGAATAATACGTGTATGTACATTGATGTACAAACTTGTCTTAAGCAGCCACCCTAGGGAGTAAATAAAAGTGACCTCTTAAGACAGGTGGCTGCTTCATAGAGGTTATATTATACTGAATTAGCTGATTTGGGAGAAAATAAAGTTGACCTTTGAAGACAGATTGCTGCTTATTACAGGTGGCTGCTTTAGCAGGTTTGATTGTATTTTATTAATAAAAATAGTTGCAAACAGCGTCAATCCTTTCTAGTTACATAAAGCATTAAAGAGTACAATGTACGGTGATCTCGCCACAGCGAACTGTACACTTGAACATGAATAAAACTAATTACAAATACAATGATTGATAATAAGTGTATACATTAATTTATTATATTAATACTAATAATAGGGGCCTATAAATATTTTAAATAACGTCCTGTTGGCCTACACAATGAAAACAATGCTAATTACATCAGTGGCATCGTGTGTTCTAACCTACTTGAACATAGCGCCACCTAAGAGCATGTTAAATGTGCCGGTACCTCATTCAAGACATGATACTAAAAAAAAAATGTTTAGCCATTGGGTCAGGTCATGTGGATTAACGTTTATGTTCAGAGCCAGGCTGTTATAGCAGACACCATTTTAGCCATAGCCAATGAAGATTCCGTTTTATCCAATGAAGATTCCGTTTTAGTCAATTTGGTGTCATTTTAGCCTGGTACTGTTTCAGCACATTGCCGTTTTCGCAATAACCCATTAATTTGATGATGTTACATTTACTAATTAAGTGGCAGACACTTTGCTCATGGCTGATCCTGTGCTAATGTATGCATCACCTTCAAACAATTCCAATAACATCGCGGTCAGATGAAGATAGCACAAAAAAAAATAGCTGTAAACATTTCTGACAGCTTTCTCTTCTCCCGTCAGTTGGCAGGAATTAAATTTGCCTTTTCAGAATTCCATGTTGATGATCTCTGACAGTGCCACAGTCAATTACATGTATAACTCTGGCTGCGTCAAGTGTGATTTTCTTTTTTACACTTTATGCACACAAAATGGCATGTTATGTCTCAGCTGCTTTGTGATCAGAAAAAAATATATAGTAGACTCTGTCTAAACAAGATTCTTGTAAAACTGTCTAAACGAGTTTCTTGTAAAACTGTCTAAACAAGATTCTTGTAAAACTGTATAAACCAGAAAACTGTCTAAACCAGTTTCTTGTAAAACTGTCTAAACCAGATTCTTGTAAAACTATATAAACCAGAAAACTGTCTAAACCAGATTCTTGTAAAACTATATAAACCAGAAAACTGTCTAAACCAGTTTCTTGTAAAACTATATAAACCAGAAAACTGTCTAAACCAGATTCTTGTAAAACTATATAAACCAGAAAACTGTCTA
>JAUTWP010179813.1:0-18298 GCA_033042655.1 Cyathermia naticoides | reverse complement strand
CTTCATGGATGGGGAAATTATTATTCAGTGCGAGCCCGTGGATCAGGGCTGGATGACGGGGATTGTGGAGAGGACGGGACAGCATGGGATGTTGCCATCGAACTACGTGGAACGCATCAACTAGCGGCGACAAGATTAGAATTGTTATAATTATGTTATTGTATTGTTTCTGTATTCTAGCCAAACTAAGCCTTCTGATTTGAAGTCCTAACATTTTTTCTGCTGCTGTCTCTCAAAAAATATCTAAAAGCCCTTGCTGTTAATAGAGTTTTTATGTTGACGTTATCACATACGATATATTTGATACCTAATAGATTTTACTAGAAAAGAGTAGTCCAAGACTTTTATGTAGACCACTGTCATACCCTATATTTGACACCTAATAGATTTTAATATAAAAGAATAGCTTAATTTTTTTTATGTAAACTATGTGTCCAATACCATATATTTGACACCTAATTGATTGTTAATAGAAAAGAATAATCCGAGACTTTTGTAGACCACTGTCATACCATATATTTGACACCTAATAGATGGTGGTTAAACAATTTCAAAAATTGACATAAATGTGTTGTTTTTTCTCAGTTATCATACTTAAGTGGTAGAGTTTGAGCACGCAAATTTCCAGATCAGTAAATGAATAACCATTGTAGCCAACAAGGATTTATTTATGTATTTTGACACATCAGTTAATACCTGAAAATGTTCCCTTTAATATTCCCACAAAATTGTTGTCACAAGATGATTCAAATTCCAAGGGCAGGAGTTTTGTATTAGCATGTGACCTGGTGCTTTCACAGTAGAATTTTAAAAACCATTCTGTTTGTGGGTTTCCATATGCAATGAAACAGAAAATAGTGAGACAGCAGCAGGTTTCTTTTCTTAATTCAAATCAGAAGGCTCTTCTTCTTAAGTTTTGTTCAAATTACATTTTTTTGTTTTTATCTTGAAAGTGAATTGCATAAATTATGGCTTAATGGCAGATTTTTAATTGTTAGGTATTTGTTCTCTCACTGTTGACCGTGTTGAACTCACTCAGATAATGAAAAGTGATTTTCTTTTTCACAAATTCTTGTTATTTATGTATCTCCAATGGTTATTCACATGCCTAGTAAAGAATTTTGATTCAAAGTGAACCGTTGCAGGGTAAAACTCCAACGTAGCAAAAATATTGCTAATTTTTGTTTGGTAAATAACAGGCAATAAAGCTAAATTTCGGTTATTAGGATTCTATCTTAAGTACATGTTGTAAAAATACCTCAAAAACAGGTATTAGGCCTCTATCTTAGTGGCAGTCTCTTTTATTTTTTTAAATATTTAACCCTTTAGATTATATCTTGTACGTTTGATGCACACCAAGCTCCATTCTTCTGACGGAACAATTTGGTGTATCGTAATTAGACCACGCGAAATACACTATAAATCGGCATGGCAAATTTCCACCTATCCGCCATCGCTAAGTCGTTGTGCTATTCACGTGACCTAAATATGGAACAGCTGATCGTTGCATCAGAAGAAAGGAGCATGGTGTGCATCAAACAAACATACAAAATATATTCTAAATGGTTCTATTAAAAAAAACAGACACTGCCACTAAGTATGTCTTGTAAAAATACCTCAAAAAGCTCAATTTCAGCAGTCCGTTTAAATAGATGAAGAATAGCACTATTAATTACAATGTTGGCTCTCTTAAAGTGGCAATGTCTGTTTTTTTTATATTTAACCATTTAGAATATATCTTCTACATTTGTTTGATGCGCAACACACTCCATATTTCTGACGCAATGATAGTGGTGTCGTTAAATAAAACAAACTTTATAAGAATTTTGGCTCATGAGATTTGTGTAGGATTTGAGCTAATCTTATTTAAAGGGGCAGTGTCTGTTTTAAAAAAAATATTTAACCATTTAGAATATATCTTGTACGTTTGTTTGATGGGCACCATGCTTCATTTTTCTGACGCAAAGTTCTGCTGTACCATGTTTAGGTCATGTGAATAGCACTACGACTTAGCGATGGTGGACAGCTGGTGACTAGCCTCGCTGATATATAGTCTATTTCGTGTGATCTAATTACGATACAGTAAATTGTTGCATCAAAAGAATGAAGTATGGTGCACATCAAACAAACATACAAGATATATTCTAAATGGTTAAATATTATTTTAAAAATCAGACACTGCCACTTTAAATATGACTGGTTTCAGCAGCAGTGGTGAACAATCAAAAGAATAAGGTAAAATGTGCAATGTTATTTCTTTATTTGTTGCATGTACTCTTATTCATTAACATAATATACATATGATATTTAATAACAAACAACTCAAATATATATTCATAAAAACCGTAAAGAAAGGTAAACTATTTATGAAGTGTTTAATGATTTCGACAGTAATGGTATACTCACATTTTCTGCGGAATTTACATTTATTTAATATTAGCCTTTATATGCAAGTTGGAATACATGTATAAATTGTATGTAGAAGGAAATAAATGAGGAGTCCAGGTGCAAAACGCAATAATAGACAATTTTTCGCCAAAACAAATAAATCATTTAAAATTTTAGATTAGTAATAGTTGGGATTCAAAGTAGTTATGTCATTGTGTGTCATAGCATAATGCATTGAAATTAATAAAATTTTAAGAAAATAAAAAAATTGATTTATTGTGTTTTGTGCCTAAACTCTTTAAATATATAAAGTGTCCTTTATAATCAGTGTTTTTATGCAAAGTTTTGACTGAATTAGTAGCTTACAGACATTCTGTATAAATAGAATTATTTTTAATGATTGATCATTTTAAAAATTAGTAATTATCTTTTCCCTCTATACTTACACAATTTTAGCATATCACGTAGTTAGGGAGTTTAAATGTTAATTTGTTTTATAACATTCAGGTATACAGCCACACATTTGTTTATTCTGATTACAGATCTAATGGTTTGCATTTTGGCAGGAAGGGAATAAAAAATCAGATTCCATTGTGGAGATTTTTTATTTAAATTTTCCTTTAATATAATTTATATCCATCCTTCTTATAATTCAGGGATGAGATTCTTTCATATTTATCTGAAATTCCAGATTTTAGAGCAATCTGAAAATAATTTTCTGATAAAAAAAACCCAAATCTTTTTAAGGAATGTATCTTTATACATATAAAACAATCATTTGAATTTTCGGCCGCTTGACCATTCTTCCAAGAAATGATACCAAAATTAAACTATGTAATATCCATCATAACATAAATTAATTTTGTGATGTTTTTTTAATTACCACCAACTTTTCTGGATATGTTTTAATGGACCTGTCTCATCGGTAATATATTGAGTTCGCAAACAGATATTCAAATAATACAGTCAAACCTGTCTTAAGCAGCCACCCAAGGAAGTAAAATAAAGTGGCCTCAAGACAGATGGCTGCTTAATACAGGTGGTCGCTTAAGCAGGTTTGACTGTATATCATAATAATTGATGTCATTTAAAATTTAATTTTGGACTCTCTTAATGTTCAGAAATGGAACCAATGGTTTTCTGCAAGATAAAACAAGTGAAAAAAATTGTTTTGTTTTTATTCTATCCTCTGGCTCAGATGTACGTCTTTACAAATCTGTATACAGAAAAATAAAATGAATGCTCTGGTTGATTTAGCTTGTTTTATGTTATTATTAATAATTCAAAACGTTTACTCTATCAATATTGTTAGTGGCTTGCCCAATTAAACAATGCCAAAAAGTTTTTTTTTTATTTAAATTTTTCAATACAGTCAAACCTGTCTTAGGCAACCACATAAAGGAGTAAAAAGTGGCCTCTTAAGACAGGTGGCTGTTTAATACAGGTTATATTGTACTAAATAGCCGATTTAAAAAAAAAATGCAGGTGACCTTTGAAAACAGGTGGCTGCTTTAGCAGGTTTGACTGTATATGGGTTCTTTGAGTTTGTAAGATAATATATATTGTACATTGATTAACAGGTTTTGTTCATATAAATATAATTTTGCTTATCTGAGTTTATGTAGTATTAGTACTGTGATTTGAAATTAATTTTCTTTAGTAATATATTGTTAAATTTTAAATAAATATAGTCAATTTTTAATTAAATTAAATAAATGACTTTAACGTAAATGTGTTTTTTTAATGTAAAAAACAAATAAATGCCACCAATTTTTAATGAAATAATTGATTTTTCTTATGGTAATAACTTTTTTTAATATTTAACAAAAATAAATAAATGGAGCCAATTCTTAATTTAATAATTTAATTTTCTTGTGGTAATAAATTAAAAAAATATTTAACAAAAATAAATTATAATGCAGCCAATTTTTAATAAAATAATTAAATTTTCTGATAATAATAATATTGTTAAAATTATTATGACCATAATTTTATGTATGACATCCAATAGCCACTGATAAGATACAAATCAGTGCTCTGGTGATGTTGTTAAATAAAACAAACTTTTT
Source organism: Cyathermia naticoides (assembly GCA_033042655.1). Classification (NCBI taxonomy): domain Eukaryota; kingdom Metazoa; phylum Mollusca; class Gastropoda; order Neomphalida; family Neomphalidae; genus Cyathermia; species Cyathermia naticoides. The sequence goes on along the minus strand of JAUTWP010179813.1, from coordinate 13,841 downwards.
TATTAAAATATTAGAAAAATTATAACTAAATGCGGGCAGTTTTAAATGTAATTTTTGTAGTGTTTGCTGTACAGTATTTTTATTACTATTTGCCAACCAAAAATAGATAAAAGTTGATTGATATTTTCTTGTTTGCATTACCAAAGTGAAAATCTGTATAGTTCATGTTCGATTGCTTTGTCTTTATATGCTTGATCTTGTAAGTAGATAACAGTGACTATGGATTGCAATACATTCATGGCAGAAGTTACACGCAAGTTAGTCTCTCAGTTTTAGAATACCATCATCATGCAAAATGACATACTCATTAAATAATTTTTAAAGAATTGTGACAATATATTTCACTAGACTCAGTTACACACAATTTAGTCTTAGTTTTGGAATACCATCATCATGCCAAATGGCATAATCAGTTTCCTGCAGAAATATTTTTAGGGTAGGCTCTATTTGTTTAATCATATGAGACACTGATTGGCCCTACTTCATACTTAATAATAAAATATATAACAGATACTAATGGGGGTTAGTTTTTCTGACAATATCATTTTGCATTTTTGTTCATGCACTTTGCCTTGTAAAGAGATGGGTTTAATCAGGACAAAGTTATTTTGATTAAATTTAAAGTAGTAAATATTATTCTTTGGTGTATAAATTTAACAATTTTAGTATATTTCAACAAGTTCAGATTCTAAGGTTAAGAAAAAAACATTTTTATGAAAATGGCTTCCACTGATTCAAATTAAAGTAATTCCTTTAATTTTTATACACACATTATTTTTCCACCACATTAAAATACAATTTCTGCTTTCTCAAAAAACAACTATAAAATTATTTTTGTCGAGTTCAATTTATGAAGACAGAAGTATGAGAGATTTTTAATTCTAATTTGGAAGCTTGTATGAGTGTTGTGCTTATGAACTGCAGTAATTTTGTGCTATTAGTAGTTGGCCATTTTAAGGAATGTTTGATCTTTTTGTATATTTTTCATTGTTGCTTGTAAGTCATTGTTTCTGCATGTACAGTGTATTTTAAAATGTGGTTTAGATGTTCAGCTTTCACCAATCTCCCACATGTAATGTATAGTAAGTTCAAAGATTTCTTGCATATCATCCCATAGCCTACAGATTACAAAAAGTCATTTTTAAAATTTACTATTGGAAAATAAAGTATATTTAACATTAATATTATTATCATACAACGTAACATGTTGATTATTGAATGAAAATGTATTGCACTTTTAATATTCATTATTTTCTCTATTGTATATTGAATCTACTGTACCAATTATTCGGAATATTTTAATGACTTTTTGTTTGATGAATTTAGAGTTATCCCCCTTCCTATCCACTGATTATTGTATTGTTTTGTACATACTGGTTTTAAGTGTAACACATTAATAAATGCTAGTTTAATTATAAACTGGGTTTGTTATTCTTCTAAATGTCATCTTGATTGTTTTCAAAGTTGCTATGTAGAGGTAATGAACAATTTAGATTTGGATTCCATCCCCTTCATACCTAATATTACTCCTTTTTTTGAACCATGCTGAAAATAGTCAGAATGCAGATACAAAAAAAACTAGCAAGTGCTTAAAAATTTGGAAACAAGTTTAGTTGTCTTCTTTAGGTGTTCGTGAATGAAAATAATGCCATTTCCATCCTGGGAAATTCCTGGTATTGTGGCCATCTTAGATTTCAAAATGGCCACCAATTACTAAAGGAGCAAGGATTTTTAGTGTTTGGTGTCTCACAAGTTCTTCCGATAAGCTGTAAGGGGGTCGGTCACATGCATTTTCCCACAAACAGGACAGCACATGTCACAGCCTTTAATGAACTACACTGATGGAACGGAAAATAACCCAAACAGCAAATGGGTCCACTGAGAAGGATCAGTCTGATGAGCGATTGCTTAACATGTGGACATGCCACTGGTTGAGCTACATCCCACTCATTGACATATGGCAACCAGTGTAGGTGGTTGCCTCATGGGTGATTCCCACATGTGTTATACTGGGTAACATTAATTTTAATATTTGTAGTGAAAACAAATCAACAATTAAAAAAGATAGTTTATTACCAATATTTTTACAAATGCTTTAATTATGATTTACATTATATAAAAATAGCACTTTAAAAATATATCTAAACTGCTATTCATTTCGTCATATATAGCCTAATAATATTGACAACAGTTAAAGCAGAACAAGAAAGAATCAAACTATTGTAAAGTTCCAACTTTGTATTATTTAATGATGCAAATAAATAATTTTGAATGTTTTTTTAATTATCAGCTATTCGACATCAAACATATGGTCATTCTGAGTTTTCTTTAGAAGACACCTGTTGCTGCCACATATAGGCTACTCTTTCTGATAAGCAACAATGGTCTCACGGACAGGACAGCACATACCACAGTGATGAACCAGTTGTGGATCACTGGTTAAAACCGAAAATATCCAATCCTCTTACAACTGGTCATTTTATTTGGTAGCATCTGTCTAAACTAGCATTTTTTATTGGTCCCCACTGGATCTGGTTTATACAGTCCATTGTATTTACAACTCACAAACACTTCATTAAAAATGAACAGGCTCTGTAAATTCATCTTATTGAATCTAGTAGTTAGGTTTGAAATGTTTCACAAACATGTTCATCATAATCATAAACACTTCTTTGGAGAGTACTGGGACTTCTCGAATTTAAGCCCACTCGAGTTTAAGCCCATGGGCTTAATTTCGAAACACATGTTAAGAGTGGCCTCCCCTTAATTAATTTTAGTCAAGTAACTATTAAAGTTATGAAATGAAACAAGAACCGCAGTTGGTTTTCTTATTGAAAATGCAAATCTCTGTTAGTAAAAAGGGATAAAATACAAGAAGTCCCGGCTACTCTCAATTTAAAACTGAAAAACCAATCACTATCTTTGGTCTGTGGTATGACTTTAAATAGATGACCAATCACAATCAGTGTTCTATGAATTTAACAATCGACCAATCTCAGCGTTTGTTCTATGATATTTGCTCCACTGGTTTCGCTTCGTACACGACTGGTGGTAGAGGTGGTAGGTGATGACCGTAGACTGCGTTTACAGGAGGGATTGCGTTTATATCACCTGAAACGATGAGCATCAAGATTACTTGCAAAATAATAATATTAATAGCCTACCCTAATAAATAAATAGTTCAATAGTGTTTCTATTTAAAGTGCCAGTCTCTGTTTCATTTAGAATATATCTTCTACGTTTGTTTGATGCGCACCACGCTCCATTTTTCTGACCCAATGATCTCCTGCACCATATGTAGGTCACGTGAATAGTGCTACGATGTAGCGATGGCGGACAGCTGGCGACCTGCCTCGCCGATTGATAGTGTATTTCGCGTGGTCTAATTACGATACAGCAAATCGTTTCATCAGAAGAATGGAGCGTGGTGCGCATCAAACAAACGTACAAAACATATTCTAAATGGTTACTATTAAAAAAACCATACTGTCACTTTAAGTATATCTTGTAAAAAGTCAGTTTTTGAAAAGTTTGTGCAAACGTTTTTTTTGGTTTGTTTTTTCCTTTTTGCTATTCTAGTACACACAACAGTCTTCCTTACTGATACATTTGAATATTGGTTACTATTATCGGACACAGAACAGAATGGGGCAGGGGCAGTTGGCATGCGTCTGCGAGTTCTTACGTTGGGGGTCTATGTAGTGTTCTGGAATAAGGGAGAGAACTCCAGTTGTTTAGAGAATGGATTTGTAACGCTTGGACCGTGGTATTATCATCCATTAATTATTTTACAATTTACTCATTTATACCCATGATACATAATTCATATGCATTTAGAACTGACTACACAAATATTCAGTGGCGGATCCAGTGGGTTAATAGGGTGGCTAGCCATCCCTTCCCTTCCTGAGCAATTTCTATTTTTGCGTTCATTCCGAACATATTTAAAGTGGCAGTGTCTGTTTCTTTTTAAATAATAACCATTTAGAATATAATTATTTTGTAAGTTTGTTTGATGCGCACCATGCTCCATTCTTCTGATGCAACCATTTTCTGTATCGTAATTAGATCACGCGAAATACACTATAAATCGGCGAGGCTGTCGTAGCACTATTCATGTGACCTAAATATGGTACAACAGATTGTTGTGTCAGAAGAATGGAGTGTGATGCGCATCCAACAAACGTACAAGATATATTCTAAAGGTTAAATATTTAAAAAAAACCCAGACACTTCCCCTTTAATGAATTTTATGAATTTACTCGCTGTCGACCCAATGCAGCCACCTCCCTTATTTAATTTCTAGATCCGCTACTGCCATTACTAGCTTTGATAGAGACTGATCGGATATGACAGCACATTCGGAACGCCTCGTACATTTCTACGAAATATATAGCGTTCCGGAATGTGACGAATTGTTCCGATTGAATGACAGCATTTAATAGGAAATGACGTCATAATGCAATGACACGTTGAGTATCTATAGCGACTAACCTTCACCCCTGTATACCATTGTCATCGTACTGCCTTGCATGCAGCTTCCCATCATCGGGTAGAGAGGACGGTGTGTAATTCCAGTAAAAGCAGTTCCGTAAAATTGCACCTCACTGCCAAACATAAGACTTCCAGAATCTGCATCCAGATACATGTAGAACGTGTCCGATAGAGGCTTCTGGTGTTGAGGGAATTTCTTCTCCACCTTACCCCCGTGGAATGCTCGCTTAGATCGCAAACAGATTCCCCACGAACTGTCATTATTTCCAACCAGGCAACATCGACCTTTAGCCCATAATGGGGCGCTGTCCAAGGCGACCCCAACTGGAGCCTCTGTTCCGCGGTGGTTGTCAGGGTAGGTTATTTCAAATACGTGCTTTCCGGATGTAAAACCTCTGCTCCACCTAACGGCGTCTGTATCAAAACGCCCAGTCTGTATAGGTTAAAAAAATGTAAATACAAATGTTAATTTTTTTTAAGGCTATAATAATTATAATCACACGTGACGATTTTAAAGCCATTGATTGGTTTAGAATGACTTAGTCTACATTTTTTTATTTTTTGAATGTTACATATAACAATGGATAAAAAGTAACGTGTTCTTTTAAAAGTTGAAAGGAGTGGCGGATCTAGGGGTCACCCGCACCCTCCTAAATTTTGAGATTTTCAGTTTTTTGGGAATGTTTGTGGCACATAGGCTCAAGGCACTTAGCCCGAACCCTCACCCTAGATGGATTTTCTGGATCCGCCACTGGAAAGTGTAATAATAGAAATACGTTATATTTTCTACTAAATGGGATCGTCTGGACATCATATAATATATTATGATCGCATGCTCATTTTTTTAAGATGTAGAGTTCGTACCCTGTATCGAACCACAGTGTTCGGACTGACTCGGTGAATTCCGTCAGAAAACGACTCAAATTTATCTTCGGCACATTCCGGTTTTATTACGACCGTGTAAATCCATTTGGGTATCATTTCGTTCATGCCTGAAAAGAAAGATTTGAAGCAAATAACAAGAGAATTTACCCTTCAAGTCAGTCTATAATATCTACTAGACCACCCATCTAACTTTATGCTAATGATGTTTTAATTATGTGATATTTGAATTAATTTATAACCAATTTAAAAACGATACAATATAAACTTTGTCACTGGTATGGATCCGTGGCCGAGTGGTTAAGCTATCGGACGAGCTGGTAGGTACCAAGATCGAATTTGTCAGTCGAGACATGGGATTGTTAACCTCTGTATCGACTCCAACCCAGAGTGCGTGCTCTGCAAGGCTCAATGTTTCCACTTACACCGACCAGTGGTTCCATAACTGGTTAAACAAAGGCACAGGTTTGTGCTACCCTGTCTATGGGAAAGTGCATATAAAAATGCCTTGCTGCTTATCGAAAAAGAGTAGTTATAGCGGGTTTCCTCCCTTCTACCAACATTGATGTCAGGAAGCTGAGCTGTGTATCCGTGACAGCTTGCTTGAACCTTAATTGGATGTAAGCAAGAAAATAAATATAACTAACCTTGACAACTTATGTTGATGGCAATATGTAGTAATATTAAACACGTAGGCCTACCATTCGCAGTTACAGAAATTTAACTGCGCCACAATCCCGTCTTAAACACGCCTATAGGCCTACAACACCACGAAGAGCGTGCTTGAACTCATTTGGTGATGTAAGCACGTAAATACTTCAGTTCCCATTTGAAACTTCTATTTAATATGAGGAGAGTACAGACATAGGTCCTACCAGCTATTATTAAAACTATTTTAATATGTATTATATATAATATACATGTATGTTTACTTGCATAAAGTGACTTAAGTAAAATAAGTTGTGTTGCTACTTTGTCTTTGCCTGCGTTGTTCAATATGATTCAATACATTTTTTGTCTTACAAAAATTATTAAGGCTTGATGTATCAACAGATTGGTTTTCGTGGAAATAAATTTTCATTTTAAATATTCTGCAATTGTTCAGGATTTGCATTACCCGAACGAACCCTAAACTATCATAATATATTCAAACCAATGGACTTACTGAATGTTCACCTTGAATAGTACGGTAACACAAACAGTTTAATATAAAACTCATTAAATAACGTAAAGGAAATTGGATTTTAAACAAAACTAATCTTTATTTAAAGTGGCAATGTCTGGGTTTTTTTTAAATATCTAACCATTTAGAATATATCTTGTACGTTTGTTTGATGCGCAACGCACTCCATATTTCTGAAGCAACGATCAGTCGTACTATATTTAGATCATGAGAAAAGCGTTCTCAGTGGAAAATGGCGAACAGGAGCGGGTCGCTCAGATAGTTAGATCATGTGCATGCCTGTTCACCAGTGAACGTATGACTACGTGACCTTTGGACCGTAAAGATATATCAATCATGGATTCTGAGCGGTTACGATTTGAGTATTGATTTTCGTAATGGGCGATATTATTGCAATCATATATTATTAGCACCTATCTTAACTATCATTACACTTACACTCATAACTAAACAACCGGACTGGCATATATACAGTGAAACCACTCTAAACCAGACCTTCTCTAAACTGGACAAACAATTTGGTAACTAACAACCTGAAAACCAGACACATCTGATAACTGGACATTTTACGTGGTTACATGGGTATCCAGTTTAGACAGAGTCCACTTTATCGTGTTTTGAAAAAGAATTGGAATCATGTATATTTTAATCTGGTCATTTACAAGGTTTATTTTCTAAAACGGTAATAATTTTAAGTAGCTTGTGTAATCTAACATATATCCATCAAATGTAATATTTACATACCCTCTTCTTCAAACTCATCTAATACTTTATCCAAATCAACAAAATCCATTCTTGGGGCAAATTAATCAAACATCTGAAATATGAAACAAAAAATAAAATATTAAAATGAAAATGTGTTTTTAAAGATCTATATAAATAAAAAAGGTTTAACGTCGTTGCGAGAATCTTTCATCCATATGCGACGAAGGGGTGCACAAATCGGTTGTCAGCACACCTGGTACAACCACAAATGTGCTTCAGGCAACTAATTATTATAAAATTGTTGACCAGGGTGTCAAACATTTTTGAAAAATAAATTGCTACACGAAAGAAATATCCTAAAATTTGTGCAACTGCAAGTTTGTGTATGGTTGATAACGGAACCACAGCCCCTAGCCTAACCTAAAAATTATTTCTGAAGGAAACCCTGTATGAACTATGTATGTGAATTATAGTCCTCGGTAACATGTATGGCCATCATTACATAGCTTGTCAACATCTGCTAGCTACATGTTACATCATTAGTTTACGAACAACCTGAATGGGATTCCATATTTAAACAAAATTGACAGCAGTTCTCTCCCTTAGGTATTGTAGACTGCCAATATAGATCGTAAATATATTAGACGATGCTTCCTTGTGAGGACTGAACTTTCTGTTTGAGTGTTATTGTTGATTTTATTAATGATGATGCATTTTCAATTTTAAGGCCACTACATGAAAAATAATATGTTTCTGAAATATATACAGTACGTATTTTATTCATTTGTTTTTTATTATTACTCTATTTCACTAGCTATTGTGTGAAGCTGAAATTAACATGTTGATAACACTATCATACAACAAATTATATATTTTTGGACATGCATTCACAAAAGAGCACTAAAATTTATGAATATTGTTTTTAAATGCCTAATGTTACTACAGAATTACAGTCATAATAATAACCATTTGTTCTTATTCATTTTGTTTAATTAATTAAAGTGTATAGCAACCACATATTAAATGCAATTGCAAATTTTGAAAAAAAATAATAATAATGTCTAACAACAGAGTGTCTGAAAAACACTAATTAATTGATTGGCCTTACTTTTTTTTTCGTAAATTCTTCGAGTGACGTGTCACAAATGGATGTCAAAACAATATCATGTTAATTTTTTTAGGGAGGGAAAAATACATTCGGGATTTTTGAGCAGCACAAAAAAAGGACTTAGTGAAATTGATAATTTTAGGAGGTAAAAACTTGCACGATCGGTGCGCGAGAAAATACTGATCCAGTTTCATCCCAGTTAGGGGCATTGACCAGATGCAAATTGTTCATATTTACATTTCTATTTTCAAAATTTCTGTAACATTTATGACTTAATCCATCATAAATGTTTTAGAAAATAGTCATGAACAGGGACATTCCATAAAATGTGTTTTACTTCCAAATTAGCTAAGAACATGTCGTCTACAGGAGAGTGACATTGAGAAAGACTGCGTGACAATAACAAGTGTAGTAGTCTGTTACTACGTGAATGACATGCGCAATTATCTTTCAAATATATTAATAAAAAAGTAGCCAAAATGTATCTCCACATAAGAACAACAATATAATTATATTGCTGACAATACACTACTACGTGTCCGCAAAATTAGGTACTTTCAAAACTGGTATTAACTCAATAAATTATTGAATATTGCCATACTTATTTGTGTTGTGTTGGTTAATAGACTTATCTTTCAGATAATATTTATGTTTTACTTATATTTCAGAAGGGGGCGGGATATAGCACAGTCGATAACGTGCCCGCCTCTGAAACGGTCGGCCTTGGACCCATCTGCAGTTTGGGCTATTTTCCGTTCCAACCAGTGCTCCAAATCTGGTTCACCAAAGGCCGACGTATGTGTTGTCCTGTCAATGGGAAAGTGCATATAAAAGATCCCTTTCTGCTTATTGAAAAGAGTAGCCTATGTGGCGGCAGCAATTTCCTCTAAAATTTGTCAAAATGATGATATGATACAAATCAATGTGTTCCAATGGCCTCTTTAAACTTTACTTTATATTTCAGACTGTGCAGGTAAGATCATTTTCTTATAGAGCCTTGGTAGAAAAATTGGGTAGGGTTCTTAATTAATTTCTCTATATGAATAATAAAACTATTATTCCAAAATGTAGTTTTTTGGTAACAAAACCAGAACCAGGAATAGCTGCAAGAGGGAATATTTAGTGATGGTAAATAATATTATTTTATATTGTTCAAGCAATCTGTCAAATCCATTTTTTTTCATTATAGTTTGTATTAGTAAAAAGTTTAAAAAGGTAATTATTAAGTCTTTAAATCAGTCCTGCTTCCAATTACAGTGGACTCTGTCCAAACCAGATCCAATTGGAAATATGCTGGTTTATACAAAGTGCTGGTAGACAGATTTTATATAGTGAAGTAGCTGGATGGGACTTTTAAATCATGCGTTGAACCTGAAATCCAGATTAGATAAATGCTGGTTTAGACAGAGTTAACTGTATATAGTAAATAAGTCTCATTCATAAATAAATCAAAAGATGATAACTAGAATAATAAATTATGATATCTTTAAAATGGTTGCTATAAATTATTATATAAAAAGTAAAGTTTGTTTTGTTTAACGACACTACTGGAACACATTGATTTTTATCTTATCGGTTATTGGACGTCATTCATATGGTCATTTTGACACACTTTTTAGAAGGAAACCCGTTGCCGCTACATAGGCTACTCTTTTCGATAAGCAGCAAGGGATCTTTTATATGCACTTTTCCACAGACAGAACAACAAATACCACGGCCTTTGATAAACCTGTTGTGGATCACTGATTGGAACGGAAAATATTCCCAACTGCAGCTGGGTCCACTGAGAAGGATCGACCGATGACCGACCGCTTCAAAGGCGGGCACGCTATCAGCTGAGTTACATCCCGCTGACAAATTGTTATATATTTAAGATTATCTTAATTTTTTATTGTTGTCCCAGAAACATTTGGGTAATGTCAAATCTATATTAATAAAGGCGCCAGGTATTCAAATTTCCTGTCATAATTTTAAATGGAAGCTAAGTTTAACATATGCACCTATAGTTGAACCAGTGTATGATTTTCTGCCATTTTTTTAATTTTTAATCTTTTAAGAATCTTTGTTTTAAACCCCCCCCAGGTAATGTTGTTTTTAAAATATGTGGCATAACATCAGGCATACTTTAACTGACGTGCCTCAACACAGAGTATGATTAATGTTACATTGATAGTAAAACAAGGCACGCGAGGTTGATTTTTTTATTTAATCAAATGCAAATTGGGACAGTTAAAATGTCTAGTAATCCGTCATTTGTCTCTTTCTGCAATTGCTGCTGTTGTTTTGTTCACACATAGTTTAAGACAATAACAAAATAGAAAAGACTTATTAAAAATTCTAACCTGCTTACATGGCTGTGGTATAAGACTTTTATTAACGTAAAAATTGCGTTTTTAGTTCCATGTGGTAAAGGTCCGTTATAAGTTATAATTAGGTATGACGTTTTGTAAAAAAACATTTTTTACTGAGCTAAACTTTGTGTAATATATTGTCGTAGGATATGCATAATTATATAGAAAATAATTATTAGACATACACACATAACGAGAGAGAGAGAGAAAGCGAGCGAGAGAGAGAGAGATTATGGGGTAGACATTAAATTTTGTTGGTATGAAATAAATAAAAATAATGATAAAATTCTACTGATCAATTATATATTGTACTTCTCTAAATTATATTTGTGAAACTGAAGAAAAAAGTGTTCATGCTTTCACCATTTATATGAATAACATAACAATAAAAATTATGTTTTCTAAGTTATTCATGTGTATTATCTCCCTTCTACTAACAACTTTATAAACGTTAACAACGTGATAAAAAATTTAATAAACATTTATAAAGATGTTAGTCAAATGGAGATAACTACGTTTGGAACGTCTTTAATAAAAGCAGAGAATGTTTATAAATAATAAACTTATAAATTCCCTTCCTAAGAATGGTTTCATTATTATTATATTGCATATGAGCTAAATGTGTAAAAAGAAAAAGACTTCAAAATAAACTTAAATCCTTGTTTTAATAGTTAGCACCCCATAAACGAGTAGGCCTATTAGAGAAACAACCCAGCTTGGTAGTGGAGACCAGAATGCCTACTGATAATTCTTTTAATACTTTCACGACTGGGAGCGGAATGTAGCTCAGTAGTTAGCCCTCCTTTGAAGCTGTCGGTCGTGGGATCGATCCACAACTGGTTCAACAAAGGTCGTGGTATGTGCTGTCCTGTCTATGGGAAAGTGCATATAAAATATACCTTGCTGCTTATCGAAAAGAGTAGCCTCTGTGGCGGCAGTGGGTTTCCTCTAAGTGTCAAAATGACCATATGAATGACGTCCAATAGCCGCTGATGATAAAAATTAATGTGCTCTAATGGCGTGGTTAAATAAAACAAACTTTACTTTCAAGACTGACGAGTGTTAAAAAGTATGTATTAAAATGGCAATGTCTGCTCTAGATTACTAACCGCGTTGTGTAACGAATATTGTCCCAAGCGATGTCAACAACAACAATAATAGTATAAATAAATACTGTAATACCAATTTTTTAAATTAAAACCGTTTAGCCATCAAAGTCTTATGGTCTAAACAATCGAACAGGACTATATAATACCATACTTCCCATCGTGCCTCAACTAAATCTAGTCAATTTTAGATGACGAATTATATATAGAATCAGTCAGGGTTAGTGTTTGTTTGCATGCACTTGTAAAGGAAGCAAGTACAGACAAACCTGTCTTAAGCAACCACCCATGAGCGTAACAAAAGTAGCCTCTTAAGACAGATGGATGCTTATTACAGATGGCCGCATTAGCAGGTTTGACTGAATTGAATAGGAAAATTTAAGTGTAATATTTTGAAGAAAAAACAAAAATTGGGCTCTAAACAGTTGAACAGGACTACACAATAGTTTACAGTTCTGTTCTTAGAGATTGCAGACTAGATATCTAGTTGCTGGTTTTTCCTCATCTTCACAAGTCAATGGCTACATACACTTTTGTGTACTACCCTTGACTTTGTTGGGCACCATTATGAGACATACCGCTAGCGACGTCAAGCGGAGAAAAATTTGTAACGCCGATTATGTACCTTAGATAATGCAATCGCTGACCAATCAAAGCATCGATAACATATGAAACTCAAATACCAAATACTGACTGCTGACTAAATACAAGTTTGTAAATTAATAGTATTTTCACAAATAATAACCGCCACCAATATTAGATGCAGCAGCAGTTACCCGTTACGATTTTGTCAAAGCTCCTCGAACGGAGATATTTTATTTGGTGCAGTGCAACCATATTTGCAAAATTTTAAAACAGATAAAAAGCGACGCAATTCGCCCAATGAGATTTCATCGCATCCAATGAAATTGAACCAGTTCGTTTCCGAGAAAGTGTTTCAAGAATGTCGAGGTGTGATAGGAAGAACGTGTATATGTAACCTCGACTTGTGAAGATGCAATAAGACTTGAATCACTTTAGTCAATTTGTATAACAACTGGCCATCATTTTCACTAATTTCAGTCATTTCGTATTGCCTGGTGGTCACAGGCACTTTCCGAAATGACTGATATTTTTAGGCATTACGCGTAATGACTGGTTTCACAGATTGACTGTAACATGTATACATTTGTAATTTATATTACATTACCATCACATTCATTAACAGCGCTATTTCTATTAACTTCTATATTAAAAGTAAAATAAATAACTCTTAGATACAGATATATCTAAATTGTTCAGTAGCACGTGCTTATTTATAATTATATAATTGTAACTCACGATCAATCCATCCAACATACTTGGTGCGTTTTAGTCCAATCCAGTATGGTACACCACCTTGTAATTTCGTTCTTATCAAATTAGCATTATCTCTATTTAATTTGTTTAGAAGCACACATTTTGAGTTTGACGAAGACGAGCTTTCTGTCATTGAATGTTAGTGTTGTAAAGGTTATCGTCTGAAACTTAAAAAAGAAATATATATTTGAAAATAATAATGTGCATGTTATAATGATCAGTTATTTGTCTCATTCTTAATCAAATGGTTTTTGATATTCCGCATGCACACAAAAAAAACCACAAGCACGAACACTCATTTTCACACACTTTCACTGACTTAACTCACATATACATAAACACATATACACATACATATACATACATACAAAAAAGAAATATATTTTTAAAATAATAATATGTATGCAAACTGATATGGTAATTGATTTCTCAATCCTGTCATCGATAATATTACATAACAGCATCAATCAGTTCATGAATGTACTATGCATTTGAAATTGTGTGCAAATCTAAATTGTAGTAGCAACTTTCATGTCATTGTTTTAATTAGTGTCGTGTATATTTATTTTCGTGCTTACATCCAATTAACCTTCCTAGGCACACGTCATAAAACTCACACTGACGGACAGATGGGGTCTGTACAGACACCATATAAGACCCCATATATTCAGTGT
>JAUTWP010179702.1:0-18302 GCA_033042655.1 Cyathermia naticoides | reverse complement strand
CGGATTTCTGTGTAAACCAGCATGGTTTCAGTCTTATCCAGCTTCATAACTGGATGAAACCTGTCTATACCACCACTCCGTCTAAACCAGCATTTTGTCTAATCCGGATTTCTGTGTAAACCAGCATTGTTTCAGTCTCATCCAGCTTCATAACTGGAAGAAATCTATCTATTCCAACACTTTTCTCTAAACTGGCAGATTTTGTTGGTCGCTGGTGAATCTGGTTTAGACAGATTCCACTGTAGTTGATAAAGCTGTGGGTGGGAGATTTCTATGAAGCTCTAAAATACACCATACTATGATAAATCACAGGAGGCGAGGTCTTGGTTGCCATTTAAATCTTACTAAGCTAGAATCGATATGATTTAAAATCAGCTTAGGCCTTGAAAATTATTCAAAGACACAGATACCAGTCATGGATCTATGAGGGGCTGGAAAGTAAACAAGAAATGAGAATCGTGTTGTTTAACGTCTACATTCAGAGCCAGGCTGTTATAGCACCCCACAACCCTACTTGTTTGGTATTTCAGGTACCCAAGGGTATACTTCAGTAACTGGATAGAAGAAATCATGTTAACTGCATAATGTTTAAAAAAAATAAAGGTTGTTTAATAATTACAAATTCTATTTACTTATATTTACTGCTGAAATGTTGGCACCTTATTTTGAGTGATCCTTGACTTTTCATCTTGTCTTTTATATGAACTTTCCGACAGACAGGACAGCACATACCACAGCCTTTGATGAACCCGTTGTGGAGCACTGCTTGGAATGGAAAATAGCCCAAACTGCTGATGTGTCCATTGAGAAGGATCGATCCGATGACCGACCGCTTCAAAGGCGAGAACGCTACTGACTGAGCTACATCCTGCTCTTACAAGATTATAACAATGAGTTTATGACCGAATAATATGATACTTTACCTAATAACAGGGACGAATATAACAAGAAAAGCAACCCCCTACGAGTTATTATTCTTCATTCTTTGCCAGCATAAACTACATTTCTAACAAGACCACTGCAATATTATAATGGACTTTTAAAACATCACCCTGAATATATTCTAACCAGTCAGGACCAGAATTTAATGTCAGCATAATTATGCTACCTCTATGCTGTCAGTTGAAATAAAATAAAATGCTGTTTACATTTTTGTTGGTCAATATATTGAAATAAAAATAAAAACTGACAAACTCATTGTTTTTCAGGTTGTTAGAGCCATAAAATAAGAAATAAAAAATAAAAGGCAATGACAGTCAAACTCGTCTTAAGCAGCCACCAAAGTAGTAACACAAATGATCTCTTAAGACAGGTGCCTGCTCAATACAGGTTTTTGAAGATAGGTGGCAGTTTAATGCAGGTTGTCACTAGCAAATTAGATATGGAAAGCCATGATCTAGGTTCATTGAGCTCACATTTTCTTGTTTGAGCATTTCAAATGAATGAAATAATAGTTAACCTATCAAGGGAAATAACTCTTGTCTTTTCAGTTTGGTATTTTGTCATAATATTCACATGCATACCAAAACAAAATAACTTTGTTGAATGGACAGATAACTAAGCTTAATCTTGTGACCATGAGACAATTGACTGAATGGGGTCAGATGGACAAGTCCAAGTAAGTATTCACCATGTTTCTTAATAAAATTTTGGCTTGTATAAATATTTTAAAGTTCAGGTTCCATGGACCATGTTTATAAACGCATTTAGTCTGAACTTCATGCTCAAATTGAAGTCAAGAATAACAGATAAAGATAACATAAAAAAAGTAAAGTTTGTTTTGTTTAACGATGCCATTGGGTCACAATGATTTTTTTATCTTTTTGGATGTCATTCATATGGTAATTTTGACACATAAGCTACTGTTTTTGATAAGCGGCAAGAGATCTTTTATATGCACTTTCCCACAGACAGGACAGCACATGCCACAGCCTTTGATGAACCAGTTGTGGAGCACTGTTTGGAATGGAAAATACCCCAAACTGCAGGTGGGTCCACTGAGAAGGATCGATCAGACTGACTGCTTCATGCCCAGGATGGGTGTGCTTGAACACGTTTAATGACATAAGCATGATACTATTTCCTGATCCGGGCTGATGCATGCTGTTGCCATGATATACCTAGAGTATGCATTACTCATCTTAGTCTAAATTAGTTTTATTTCTTAAACTGAAAAGAACAAAAGAAAATTCAACAAAAATAAAAACACTAAAACGAAGCACAAAAACACATGAATGACATAAAATCAACTTTAATGGATTCTATATAAATAACAAAAATTAATACTACATACTCTGCAAAACATATTCCTGCAACCCTACCCAATGAACCCCAGTGAAACAGAGTCTTAAATAATAATAATTATATGTACACATGTGCTTTTGAAGCAGGAAAAGACAACCATACACAAACTCTGCATAAAAATAGTAAAATGAGAAATTAAAAAACAAGGATAAAATGTTGGTTGCAAGAAGAGGAAACATCACAAGTAGCACATTGTTGATAATTTAAAAAGAAAATTGCATCACACATGATTTTTGGGATATGTTAATTAACACTTCTAGCTCTAGACCAAACTGATCTTTAAAGATAATCTGTCATATGTTTGTGTTTCCAAATATATTGGTTTATCAACACATTAAAGTTAGTTCATTCACAAATCGTTTAAGAGTGATATGTTTGCATTTGATATATGAAAATTGGTAAAATGTTATTTTTATACCCAAAATCATTTAATAAATTTATGCTTTTGTGTACATTATAAAGAAGTAGGCCTATACTTTTGTTTATTCACATAAATCTAAAAAAGGAAATAAGATTTTTGTTTCTCAAGTACTGACAAGATAAAGCAGCCATTTTTTTTCTTTAACACAATGAAAGAATTACTCTACATAGTATAATATGGCTCAGATAACAAGACCCACAACCCTTAGACTTACATAGTTTCATTTAATTCCAAATTTCAAAAAAAATAAAGGTCATAATACCAACAGGTTTAATGCATTATAAATAATTATACGAAGGGGAACACATTTATTATGACCCCTTTTAACTGCCAAATGTTAATGTAATTGTTTTAACATTTTACCCATTTATTTTTCCATCTTTATTAAAAAGGTTCTATTTTATGGGCTAAATTATTCTGTTATAGAATGTATAAATTTGGCAGCAATAAGACATGACAGAGTATTTTTAATTCATCACTAGTGCATGACAATATTCAGTTGTAACTATTCAATTTGATTGGACTATAGTTTAGATGATATGATGATATTATACACGAATGCCTAAGCTCCTTGTACAATTCGTCTGTGAGTTGGCAAGAAAACTAAAACACACACACAGCAATTTACCAACCCACGCTATTGAACCACAGATGAAAATGTAAGATTTGTGTACATTTGAAAACAGAAGTCTGTTTACCTTAGGAGAAAAAGTACTTAACGATGCCACTAGAATCTTAGAAGAAATACAAATTGAATGAAAAAATATACTGATGAACATAAGAAACAAAACCAAGACTGAGAGACAACTGAAGAAAAACCGAAACATGTTGCGTGTTCGACAAAAGATACATGTATCGATACTATATTCGATACTAGTATTTAATTAAGCATTATCCATGGATTAAAAAATAAATTATAAATTACACTGTTGAATGACACCCAATAGCATTTTTTTTCTTTTTGTGCTAGGGTGTTGTAAACAATAAAATATCCTCTCTTTTTTTTCAAAAGAAGGAAATTTTGCTTCCAACATACCAAACACATTCTCATAAATATAAAAATTTGTACTTTTGCATATGCAAAATGTTTTAGGTTTTTTTATATAATCTCTTGGTATACAGTCTTTTTTTTGGTCATCAATATAATTTAGTTTGATCTTATTTTACAGTCGTAACAATATTTTTTCAAAATCTGTTTGATGTCAAAAAACATATAGCATTTTCAGCATAGAGATTTTTTCTTAAAAACTCAACAGGCTCTTTAAATTGAACATTTTAATTTATTTATCAACTATTATATACAAAAACGATTTTAAAAAAGAACAAATTAAACAAAATTTGTTATGATATGTAGAACATGTTAATGATTTTTAACAAATACATGTAGTAATAAAAGTTTTGTAAAAAACAAACATTGAAATTTTGAATTAGGTGTGGCTCCATTTTTATACATAGATTGAGATCCCCAACAAAATTAATTTAATCTAAATGTTTTGGAGATAAAATAACAGAATAGATTACCAGAAACACATTTAGTTTTTAATTTATATGAAGAAAATGATTTAAACTATATTTATTTCCATTTTCCGGTGGGATTGGTCGACAGGCTACACGCCTATATTAGGACCTTTCCCTACATTTTTTTTTACAAAGAACAATGAATGATGTTCATAAACGTATGGGAAATAAAGATAAGTACAAAGCTGGTAAGTTTATTGAGTACGTAGAATGAGATTTTCTTTGTCTGAAATATAGCAATATGAAAATGACGTTTCACAGAAACTACGCAACATCAATACTACAGGATTTTGCATAATAGTTGGAAATTCAAAATACATGCATTAGCGTAAATAATTTAGCACATGTATATATGCAGGTCATGCACTTGTGAAAGTTTAAAATCTGGGGCTATATGCATGAAGAGTGTACAGCTCTTTTAACTGTGTTTATCCTCAAACCAGCGAATATTTTGCATGTAAGGTATAGTTAAACACGTTATACAGTCTTCACGCATATAAACACTGGTTCATTGCTTGTTATGTAAAACTTGAGTCTGGACTCAAACCTCAAAACAAATAATGTTATGATTCCATACAGATAACTGGTATGATGTCATACTTTATGTTTGAGCTTCGAGTCGGGATTGAAAAAGTTTTATAAGCACCAGGTCCATCTTTTAAAGTCTGGCTCTGAATGTAGACCTAACCTTTAAAGCCATGTAAACTGCTGTAAGTTGTGATTTTAGTTTTGTAAGAACAATCGTCTTATTTATTATGTCGAAATAACTGTAAGTTTAATGCCCAATACTGTATCAATTATTTAAATGTTGGAGAGATTATCTTAACATCCCACTCAGGACTCAAACCTTTTGTACTCTAGCATAATGCTGCTACGTTTTTAAGTAGCACAAGATTCCCTGGATGGGATATAATCAAACATTAACTGGATCATGATGGGAACACAAAACAGCAATATTTCCTGTCCATAATATCTTTTACTAATGAAAAATATAAACACCACTAATAAACTTGTGTTTTCCCTCTTAAAAGATATTAACTGCCTAAAATGGGTAAATGCAGTTTGAAGAACTCGTAACCAGACTGGAAAAGAAGCAAATTGCATTTTGCCAAAGGGTTAAATATTACAAATATTCTAGAGATTGAAGCTTTAATGCAGATGTGCTGACTGGGCAGTTTATGCTTCTCAATGGCCATTGTAGTTTATGTGGTTTTAATTCACATTGATATTCGCAATCTTATACAAAGCTGTTACAATGAACAAGTAAATATTTAAAATTAAAGCGACTAATACCAGTTATTATGCAATGTTACTTATTATAATTTGCACCATTACAGCCTAAAATTACACATGTTTACTCTTAGTAGCCATTTAATATCTAACTTGGTCATCTTGGGTTTTTTAATAACTCAAATTACATTTAACATGAATGAGAAAATATTTTGAACAGCAATGGATACAGGAATTATGAAAGTGGGGAAGTTTGAAAATAAATATAAAAAAACAAAATTAATCATTTAATGGATGACCGAGTACCCAAGGCGTGAATTGTTTTTATGTGTCAGACGGACTAAATTTATTTTTAAGCTGAATCTATATTATTTATTCTGATATAGTATCCACATTTGGCATGTATCCACTTATTTAGCTAAAGCTCCATGACTGACCCGAGACAACATTGGATGGGTCATGTCAGTAACTTCACCAGTCCAGTCCAGTGCTGGACTCCCCCATCAATCCACCCTTAAAATAGGGTTGGTACCTTTAACAATAAAAACAATCATAAACAGAATTAATATGGAAAGCATTTCTTTCCAGCATGTCATTAATCACCAGGTAGAATCAACCAGAGCCGCAGTGGGAATAAAATACACGGATATATATTATTAAATATTAATTCTTTACAAGCCATACTCCATAAATACAATCACCAGTAACAAGTAACAGACTCAAGCCTAGAACATGTTAAATGCCTGGACTCCAAACAGAAAATTTGAAAGTTATAATAATAAACTATTATATTATAGGATGCAGAGGCATAAATATACACTATTCTGCTATTCTGAAATTAGTCATTTCTGAAATGGAATAGTAAAAAAGATTTTTCAGTATTCTGTCATGAATACTTGCAATATAAAACAGAACAGCGAAATTCATTTGGTCTGTACATGTGAAAAAGTTTGTTTATGGGAGAGAATATTGTTTTTTTAAATACTGTATGCCATTCCTTTGGGATAGTGGTAAAAAAAACAATTAATTTTCACCTGTAGGATTTCCAGTGATTTAATATTATTTATTAATAAAACACAATCATTTTGTTGTTTAATGATACCCCAGCAAAAAAGAAAAATTGGCTATTCTTTTAAATCAACGAAATGTTTAAATTTTAAGGTTATATTGACTCCAGACTTTTAACAATGTTATAAGCAAGAGATCGTGTCGGCATTGGGGTTAAGATAAAGTTGTACCCAGCATTATTAATGTCAAATATTTTACATATGTTTATTTCCAGTCAGACTAGGTGGTAGTAAAGTACTAACCTGATATTTGTAGTAAATGTAGTATTATATACAATTCGTTAAAAATCCAGAGAATAAAAACCTCAAATCTTTATTAACATTATGATGACATGTACATAGTTCAAGCACGCTCCCATTGGGAGCAGCCTCTGGCAAAAGAACCAGGGGCCGCTCCCTATAGGAGTGAACATAAACATGTGTTTAAATATAGTAACTGGTCATGTTAATACAGTTTTCAGATTTTCATTCCAATGATAATAAGCAAAACTATTTTTTTTAGATGAAGGTATACTTTTGATTAGGAATTTTGTTTTTAAACTGTATAAAAAACAAAACTCAAAACGTACCGTAAAAATGATTTTGTTGGCAAATATTTTGTGATTATTTCAAATACAAATATTTTTCAAACAGTAAAATATCAATACAAAAAAATATTTGTATACTGGCCATTCTATTTGCTTCTAGCCAGAGTTCTTCAATGGATATATCAAAGGTGATGGTATGTACTGTCCTGACTATGGGAATGTGCATATAAAAGACCATTTGCTGCTGATGGAAATGAGACTTAGGTGGCAGTATCAAATTTCTTTTGCCCACCAGAAAACATGTCACCCTCATCATATAAACACAATGGGCCGAAATTACGAAGCTTGTTTTGGATAAACGCGTGCATTTAAGCATTGTAAATGTATGTAGTTACATGCGTGTAAGAGAAAAACACGCTTCATAAATTCGGCCCAATAGCTTTATGATGATACAATTCAACAGGGTTTAGCACTATTTTCAAAACATCAAAATTTCTTTTACACCCCGGAAACACCCTTCTGGTTTTCATTACACACTGTCCTCTATTAATTGGACCAAAAATCTGTATCCTCCATGAATTTATAGTCAGTACCGTGTATGCATATCACAAAAAGGTTATTATACAATATACATTGGTGTTTTAATGATGTATGGGTGAAAAAAGTAATTTTTACATCAAAACTAAATACAATGACATCCATATTATGGGGACTGTCAAAAGCTGAACATTTTAATAAAAACACGTATCAGTTCATAATGATATTATTGACACGACACGTTATTAAAGAAGATCACTGACTAATATAACAACTGTCACGTAATTTATACTCAAGTGCAGGCTATTACCCAGAACGTTTCAAGAAGGTGGTTTTAAAATCAACCTCCAACAGCCAAAATTCATCTTTTTTCCAAAATGTTCCTTTTTAAAAAAATTCCCATGGTAGGTGCATACATACTCTTTACCTACTGGGTACAGTCCTAGGGCGTTGTGTTCAAAGCAATCAACTGAAGGCCGTGAAAAACAACCCGCAATTACTAAATATGAAACTCCCAGCGATACTGCAAAAACTCTTACAGACTAACATAACATAGAAGCTCTCGATTGCAAGTTGCTTGTAAAAGTGCGCTGGTTGGGTAACTCAAAATCGTAGTGATTCAAATTCGTCACCAGCTTGCATCATTTAGAACTGATCTCAGTTTCCTCACAGTTTCCACCACACAACAAAGACGATCGTCCGAGAATGGTTTATCCGACGGCAACGGTATTTTCCATCGGTGAAACACGGACTCGGCTTGCTAAATAAGTAACGCAGATCGAGCAAACTGCATTTGTCTTGTCTCTAGTCAACCAGACTTAGCTCTAGCTGTGACAAGAATGAGGCAAGAGACTGAGATTCAAATAACGACGGTTGATGATTAATTATGAACTAACTTTTACTTTGCCTAACTGATTCTGTGCTTTTTTTAGTTGTCGCTCTTCTTTTTCTCTTTTCAGTCTATTTGCTACGGCAGCTACTAAAGCAGCTCCTTTGCCACTTCCGTCATGAGACAGCATGCACTTGAACTGAAAAATCAAATAATCAATTAGTATTGGCAAGCTTTGAAATATGATTTAACGTCCACTTTCAGAACAAGCTGTTATAGCAGATACCTTCTTTGAAATAATAAGGGGAGTTTGTAATATAGGCTAAGCATGTTGACCAATACCAATATGTTTTATGTAAAGTGAAACCCTTCTAAACCGGACAAACAATTTGATCCCATAAGCTGATTATAGATACATGTAACTGTTCATTTATATACTCTAAACAAGACCCCCTATAAACCAGACAAATAATTTGATCCCAATGTGTCCATTTAGTGTAAATCTAACCTCTGAAAACCAAATAGTTTACTTGGTCCCATGGCTGTTTGGTTTAGACAGTGTCCATTGCATTTAAAGTATATTTGATAAATTAATTATCTGAATACTGCTGCTAAAAGCTGCTTGTCAATGAAACTGCTGCAACTTACTCGGATACCGGGATCAACAAGCTGGGCAATTTTCTCCATCATGAGATCGTGAAAGTGCGGGTGGAATCTGTAGAGAGAGCCGTCAACAGCAACGGTTACGTCGGATCTCTGCATCTTGTTCAAAATACACGCAATACCTGCAAACAAAAGGTATAATTTCTTTTGAGGGTAGGCTCTATTTTTTGTTTAACCATATGACGTGACATTGGTGAGAGATACTGTATACTTAATGATAATTTAATGATTGAGACTGTTTCATTGATATATGCCACTGAATCATACAGGAACTTGGTGGAAATTAGAACATACATAGGGTATTAATTTAGCTTCTTTTCTTTTAAACAGGTGGAATATAATTTTATATATGGATCTGTACTTATAATTCTTTTAGGGTAGTCTCAACACACATTTTGTAATAAAACTTAACCACATGATTGTCAAAATCAGATAAAAAATATTAAAGATTAATCTATTGCCATTGAATTATCTCCCTTGAATACAACATTGTTATCAATGAAATCAATTTAGCAATAGTCCCATTCCCGTCCTGGATAGGGTGTCTGGCACCGGCAGACACTGTGACCAAGACGGGCGTGCTTGAACACTTGTAAGTAATGTAAGAACGAAAATAATTTTCCCAGTCCAGCAATAGCCATAAGAAACTTCTTTTTTTTGGTCAATCCTAAATATCTACCAGCTAGTCAAAGGTTCACACACTTGCAGAGTGATTAAATTCCTGTGTTTTCAAAATAAAAAAAAGATTTACAATAAGGTTCATACTCAGAGGCTTTGACCCACTTGCACTAAGATGTAAACCCACCTGCGGAGGCTAGATACGCTGCTCTTGTGGACACGGCTGCACAGGCGTACTGCGCGATCCTGCAGTCCTCTTCGTTGAATTGGACGATGTTCAACTCGTCAAAGACCTGCTTTGTGTTCTTGAAACCATCATCAACATCACTAAAATCAAAGCAAAAATAAAGTTTGTTTTGTTTAACGACGCCACTGGAGCACATTGATTTTTATCTTATCATCGGCTGAATGACTCATATTGTAATTTTGACTCATTTCTTTTAAAGGAAACCTGCTGCCATCACATAGGCTACTCTTTGCGATAAGCAGCAAGGGATCTTTTATATGCACTTTCCCATAGACAGGACAGCACATACTACAGCCTTTGTTGAACCAGCTGTGGAGCACTGATTGGAACAGAAAATAGCCCAAACTGCAGATGGGTCCACTGACAAGGATCGATCCCACAACCGACTACTTCCAAGGCGGGTACGCTACCAACTGAGCTACATCCCGCTCTCTGCACTGAATATAGCACAACATGAAACAATCATCAACATCACTGCAATCCTCATTACCTCTCTATTTCAGACACATATTTTGTGTAAAAGCGACCTCTTGTGGCCATTTCTTCTGAACCATGACCTTGAAAGATCAAACCACTCTTCCTCAGTTTCTCTAGAACAAGTCGAGTAATTTCTCCCATGTACATTCCAGAGATCATCTTCTCATATCTGCAAATTAATTAATCTTAATTACTTTCTCTTTTAAAAAATAACATACTTGACATTACTTTCTCTTTTTAAAAATTATATTTATATTAACATGATATAAAATTAATAAAATATCAACAAAAACAAGTTTTAAAAGTAAATATAAGTTTTAGGTAAATAAAACCAATAAATTTAAAAGGTCAAGGTCGTTACAAACATTGATACTACTATCTTTATGGCAATGCACAATTATAATGTTGCAGGTCTCCCAGCCAATTGCATATATTAAAATATAGGAATTTTCAGGACAAATATAGTAGTTTTACAGAAAAATTTGCATCGATTACCATAATTTTGGGTATTTTACTTAGATTCTAAAGACATTTACATAACTAATGCATGTTCTTACCTTGCATATGTACACAGGATACCATCAATTACCTCAACAAAAGCAATTGAGTCAAATATAGGAAATGAATCTCAGTAGTTTTATAGGATTCTATAAAAATACAATCAAACCTGCTAAAGCAACCACCTGTAATATGCAGCCACCTGTCTTCAATGGTCACTAATTTAGTACAATATAACCTGTATTAAGTGGCCACCTGTATTAAGCAACCACCTGTCTTAAGAGGCTACTTTTTGTTACTTCCTTGGGTGGCTGCTTAAGGCAGGTTTGACTGTACAGGAAATATAGGAGGTCTGGGAGGTCTGATTTTGAAGTAAATATTTTGTAAAATCTTACATTTGTTTTCCTGCATTGATAGAGTGACTATCAACTTTATGGTCAAATTCTGTCTGAACAAAGTCAAGAGCTCCATCATTTCCAAATGCTCCCCATTCTGTGTTGATTATTACCTGAAAGAATTAAAAAGTTAACACTAATGTCACATTAATTAAATAAAGAAGCATATAAAAAGATTGTTTTATTTAATGACGCCACTGGAGCATATTTATTTTTTAGAGGAAAGCCGCTGCCGCCACATAGAGTACTCTTTCCAATATTATAAGGAGCAAGGGATCTTTTATAGGCACTTTCCCATAGACAGGACAGCACATACCACTGCCTTCGATGAACCAGTTGTGGACCACTGGTTGGAACGGAAAATAGCCCAAACTGAAGCTGGGTCCACTGAGAAGGATCGATCCGATGACCGACTGCTTCAAAGGTGGGCACTCTACCGACTGAGCTATAATTAAATAAAGAAGCATACAAGTTTCTTTGTCACAGTTCAGTACAATTGTCCTCCACTATGAATAACCTTGAGATAGCCGTCCAGGGTGACTAACTAAGTGTATTGGTCGTATTATTGGAGGTAGGATGTTTAGAGGGATAGGGTGGAAATCAAGAATGACTTCAATTACTTAACAATTAAAAAAAATTACCCAAATAAACCATGATTTAAGGAAAACATTTGAGAAAGTTAAAAGTTTATTTTGTTTAACGATGCCACTGGAGAACAGACAGGACAGCACATACCACAACCTTTATTGAACCAGTTGTGAAGCACTGTTTGGAATGGAAAATAGCTGAAACTGTAGATGGGTCCACGGAGAAGGATCAATCTGACAACCGACCGCTTCAAAGGCGGGCACTGTACCGACTAAGCTACATCTGGCTCCCTTACCCAGAATAGGGAGAATAGTGATGTCTGGTGTTTTCTGTCGACAACGATAATCATTAAAAAAAGATTTTTTATTAATATGTTGGTGATTAAGAAAATATGTGAGTGTAATTTAACTTACCTCTGTTGGTTCTTCATCATCTCCGTCCCATAATTGTACATTTTTAATTTTTTCTATATAACATGCATTAGTACCGGTACCTGCAAACAGAAAATACAAAACATGTTTAAATTGTTATCTCTTATTAATCTATATTAAAACTGTGACAATTGAACACTTCTGTATCCGAGCCACCCAACCAATAAACAGTTAAAAGTTTTGTTTTATTTAACGACGCCATAGAGCACATTTCTTTTAGAGGAAACATGCTGCTGCCACATAGGCTACTCCTTTCAATAAGCAAAGAGGGATCTTTTATATGCACTTTCCCAAGACAAGACATCACATACCACAGCCTTAGATGAACCAGTTGTGGATAACTGGCTAGAATTGAAAATAGCCCAAACTTCAAATGGGTCCAGTGATAAGGATCGATCCAATGATCGACCACTTCACATGCGGACACACTACGGCTTGAGCTATAGCCCACTCCCAATAACAACTACGACAATGAACATGTTTACAGTGGTTAAATAATGTATGGAATCCCTTGGTACATTTGTTGATTTAGCTCCAAGGATCAATTCTGTTAGGAGCCATAATGCTTAATGCTATTGTTTGTAGGGCTAATTCTAAAATGTGATTGGCACCAGTGTTCTGTCAATCAATTGTTTCATCCCTGGTGTTCATATTCAGTGCTAGGATAACCACTTAAAATACACAGATTCAATAGCATTAAAAACCCAACTGTCTTTTAAAAACACTAAAAAAGTTATTTAACGATGTTACTGGAGCACAGACAGGACAGCACATACCACGGACTGATGAACCAGTTGTGGAACACCGGTTGGAACAGAAAATAGCCCAAACTGCAGATGGGTCCACTGAGAAGGATGAATGCGACGACAGACTGAGCTACATTCAGCTCAGGGACAAAGGCGTTGATATAGACATTGTCTGTTCACTAATCCCATTCCTTTCTTTATAAGGAAATAAATAGTTTAGAAAAAAGAAGGCCAAGACTTGCGAGAGTGGTCTGGTGGTGATCATGTCTGAACCTTCATTTGATAGGTGTGCATTAAGAACCATCCCACGTCTTTCAAACAACAATGACATTAAAAAGTACACACAGGGACACAAAATGTAAAGTTTGTTTTATTTAATGACTGAGCTATATACTGCCATCCCCCTACAGGAACACTAACTAAACTATCCATAACAAATTCAATATTAATTTTGGCTCATGAAAATTGTGATAAAGTTTTACCTAAAATGAGTCCAACAGCACATTGCCGATCACTGTGTGCACAGGACATCAACGCTCCCACAGTGTCGTTTATCACAGCCAGGCACTCCACTTCAATATCCTACAAACGCAAATAAGTTTTATTTAACAACACTAGAGCACATTGGATGTCAAACATAAAAAAGTAACGTTTGTTTTATTTAACAACGCCACTAGAGCATGTTAATTTTTATCGTATCAGCAACTATTGGGCATCATTCACATGGTAATTTTTACACCTTTTTTTAAGAGGAAACCCACTGCCATCACATAGGCTACTCTTTCCGATAAGCAGCAAGGTTTTTTATATGCAGTTTCCTACGGACAGGACAAAACATACCACTGCCTTTGATGAACCAGTTGTATAGCACTGGTTGGAACGGAAAATAGCTCAAACTGCAGGTGGATCAACTGAGAAGGACTGATCTAACGATCGACTGAGAAGGATTGATCTGACGATCGACTGCTGGGCACGCTACTGGCAGCTATATCCCGCTCCCACAAAGACAAATAAGTTTGTTTTATTTAACAACACCACTAGAGCACATTGGAAGTCAAACATATCATCATTGTGACAGAGATTTAGTTTTTGTGGTAACCAACTGCTGGCATATAGGCTACTCTTTCCAATAAGCAGCAAGGGGTCTTTGATATGCACTTTCCAACAGAAACTGGCTCTAAACGTAGATGTTAAACAACTTAACCTGATCAAAATTACCATCAGTGAGTCTTTCAAAATTGGTGTGAGTTATAAATTCAATCCCTGTAATGTTAGCAATACTTACACCTCTCCTCCTGATTGCTTCGTGGAGTAACTTAACAATATCATATCCCTCCACACCCTCGCACTTGAATCCCTTCGTCCACGTCGTTAAGAAAGCACGAGCCAGTCCTTTTTGTTGACAGGGAAATGAAAAGGTGAATCCTAGTGGTAGTTTAGTCTTCATCAATTCGTGTTCCTTCATAAAGCGATATATACACTCAGCTATATGGTCGAATAACTGTAAAATAAATCATGTCATTTTATTATAGTGCTACATCTATAAATAAAAAAGTTGAATAAAATAAATACAAATAATATTAAAGTAAAGTTTAACGATGCTACTGGAGTACATTGAATTTTATCTTACCATCAGCTATTGAACGTCATAGACATAATACCAGTACAATTGCACTTCTTAAAATATGTTTGCATGTTATAAATATAAACAGACATTGTCAACTGTTTTGTGCATAATATAAACACAGTACTTTTAATATACAGTGGACACCCATGGAACCAAGTAAAATGTCTAATTTTCAGGAGTTAGATTGACACCAAATGGACACATTGGGACCAAATTGTTTGTCCAGTTTAGAGGGGATTCCGGTTTAGAAGGGATTCCAGTTTAGAGGGGATTCTGGTTTAGAGGGGATTCTGGTTTAGAAGGGATTCTGATTTAGACAGGAAATTTTACATGGACCCACGGGTATCCGGTTTAGAGAGGTTTCATTGTAGTCTTCAAAATTAACAGGGGCACCAGCATCAATTGGCTTTGGTTTTGTATAAATTGCGATAGGTGAGGTGCTTCACCAGTGGCATTTTTTAGCCACTGGCAAAATAACTCTTCTGCTATGTTTGTCTTCTGCTGTTTATTTGTTGCAAATTGTTTTGGGTTGAATCAAAATTGCATAAGGTAAGCCTTTAACCAACGACCAAAAAATTTCAAATTTATTGTGGGTTACAAATTCTTAAATTTGAGCCCTGTGTTCCTAACATCTATGTTAAAGACTGCGTACCTGTATACCTGTTCCTAACATGATATGTTGTGGTATAAGATAAATCTTGCTCTGCATCTCCACCTCCTGACCTTCCAGTGTGATCAGCAACACTCGGAAGTTAGTCCCACCCAGATCCAGCGCTAGGAAATGCCCTCTTTCTGAAAACAGATAAGTTCAGAAATTATTTACAAAAAGAAAGAAAGCACAAGGATGGAAGGAAGAAATAAGAAAGAAAAACTAAATAAATAAATGAATGTTTAACAGAATCCCAACTGAACAATATATTTTTAATTATGTATTAGCAACACACTGAAAATTGCAAAAATTTAAATCTGATCTGAATTCATTCTTCAATTCTGTCCATCATACGACCTAAAACAAACTTTGGGGACTGATGACATCCCTTCAAAGAACAGCAGACATCTTGGTGATAACAAGTCTGGGCATGGCTTTGGGAATGTAAAAGAAGAAAAGTAAAGTTTGTTTTGTTTAACACATTTATTTTTATCTTATCATCGGCTATTGGACATCATACATATGGTAATTTTTACACTTTTTAAAGCGGAAACCCGCTGCTGCCAAATAGGCTACTCTTTTCAAAAAGCAGCAAGGGATCTTTTATTTGCACTTTCCCACAGACAGGAGAGCACATGCCACAGCCTTTGATGAACCAGTTGTGGACCACTGGTTGGAACGGAAAATACCCCAATCAGCAGATAGATCCATTGAGAAGGATCGATCCGATGACAGACTGCTTCACAGGCAACCACAGTACCGATTGCTCACTAAAGAAGAAGAAAACGAAGGAGAAAAGTTGATAAAATGAGATACCTGTGCCATCGGGAACTGATCGGACGTATGTTGTGAACATCTTGATTGGAGCCTCAGCATTGGTGTCTTTGCCGAGACCTCGGTTGAAGTGCTCCAACATCCGATCCATGACTTTCCGGTAATCCTCATCTTTGAGAAGTAATGGTCGTACGATGTTCTCAACCTACAATCAAAAATACAAACGTCACTCACAGAAATATATTATTAACATTAACAAGGATCAGGGTTCCTACTAAACATTTGAGTAAACATGTTCCATGTTGAAATTTGTTGTCCTATATTGAAATTTGCTGTCCCATAATGATGTTCTTTACCTACAATAAACAATATAAATGTCATTCACAAAAATACACCAATAACAATGATCACACCATGGTTCCACATAGACATTTTAGAAAACATGTCCCAAAAGGAAATGTGTTGTCCCATATTGAAATTTGATGTCCTATGTCAGTATGATGATGTTCTCAACCTACATCAACTTACATCAAAATTAAAATGATACAAATGTTAATTGTTATACCAGAAATACTCCATTAACAATTATCACACTAGAGGTCCTAATTATAAGAAATATGTTGGCTCTCTCAAATTTATTAAATGGTTCATTAAAAAACATTAAAAACTAAATTTGTATATAGATGTATCAACAAAAAGAAAGAAAAATGGGTTCTCTCAAATTTATCAAATGGTTTTCTACATTAAAAATTTTTATTATTTTTTTTTTTAGAAAAGGTGGTGAATTAGTATGTGAAATTCTGTATTTTTATTGACAAATATATTGGCATGAACATCTATGGACTATTTACCTGTTCCTTTGCACGTGTATGCATATTAGTTCTAAAACTAAATTCTGTGTTTATACTAGACACCTTATCCTACCTACAGACAGGTGATTAGTCTACCATTAACTATATTTTTTTCAAAACTAATATGTACCCAAACAAAAAACTTCCTTTTACATTACATTATGTTCAATCTTTGCCTTTATTTTTTGCCAGACAGAAAACAAACATTGAACAATGTTCATAAGCTCAAATTTCTTACTGG
Source organism: Cyathermia naticoides (assembly GCA_033042655.1). Classification (NCBI taxonomy): domain Eukaryota; kingdom Metazoa; phylum Mollusca; class Gastropoda; order Neomphalida; family Neomphalidae; genus Cyathermia; species Cyathermia naticoides. The sequence continues at coordinate 1,064 of JAUTWP010179702.1, read as the reverse complement.
ACCGACTTTCTCAAATATTTGTCAAATGCTGACCTTGAAGGGTTACATAAATTAACCCATTTTTTATGAATGAACCTGTGTATCTTCAAAGATACCACACCTTGGTTTACCTTTAAACGGACATGCAACATTAAACAAACACTTCCTGTCGTCACACAAGTGTGGCAGTCTGGGTAAACAGTCATGTGACTAGTCACCCAGTTTACGCTTAAAGTTGAACATGTTTTAAACAAACATTCATGCAGGAATCCTGTGTATGGTCTTACACTGAAGTGTTGCAAGAATGCAGACCATGTCTTGTATGGATATACTATGTTTAGACTTTAAAATATCATGTTTATTGTAAACTTAACTGCATTTACAGAATCATCATTTGGGCAATTGAAACATGCCATTGAAGGATTTACTAAAATTACATGTAAAAGTACATGAATTTAAACAAATTTTGACTCACAAACTCACACACACACAAACAACCAAGAAGGCTTATAATAATTGGTAAAAGTGAAGTTTGTTTTGTTTAAATGTCCCCGGTGGAGCACATTGATTTTTATCTCACCATCGGCTATTGGACGTCATTTATATGATAATTTTGACACATTTCTTTTAGAGGAAACCTGCTTCTGAAACATAGGCTAATCTTTTCGATAAACAGCAAAGGATCTTTTATATGGCCTTTGATGAACCAGTTGTGAAGCAATTTTTGGAACGGAAAATAGCCAAACTGCAGGTGGATCCACTGAAAAGGTTCGATCCGACAACCGATCGCTTCAAAGGCAGGCACGCTACCGACTGAGCTACATTCCGCTCCCACACAAAACCAATAAGGCTCATTTAATTTGTTGCCTGGTCACCAGTTGTGACTACATTTTAGATTTGGTGCCTATGAAGCATGGTGTTAATCATGCCTCCTGGTTCAGACTGGAATCCAGCTTGAGTTAATTGGCCTATAGACATCTATACATTACTTCAAACATCAAATTCAAATTGTAGTACGAGACAAGACAGTTATCTGCTATAACAGCTTGTTCTGAATGTAGACATTAATGCTTTGACTTGTAGTA
>JAUTWP010179701.1:0-43328 GCA_033042655.1 Cyathermia naticoides | reverse complement strand
TGAAAAATTATTTGAATACATTTCCGGGCTAACAGGCAATGACCTAACCGATTTAGATATAACTAGGCCGTTTTTTAATATCATTAATGGTGGAAAGCATGCTGGCAATAAAATTGCTTTTCAAGAGTTTATGATTTCGCCAAACCTAGGTTCTTTTCAAGAAAATTATCGAGCCGGTTCGGAGGTTTATCATACTTTGCAAAAAATTCTTAAGGAAAGATTTGGTGGTGTGGCAACTTTACTGGGAGATGAAGGAGGTTTTGCTCCTAATGATTTTCAAAGAGAAAACGAAGCCCTGGATATTTTAGTGGAAGCAATTGCTCAAGCCGGATATGAAAAGAGAGTAGATATAGCTCTGGATGTGGCTGCCAGTGAGTTTTACAAAGATGAGCAGTATGACTTGGGATTTAAGATGCAGGAATCAAATTTAAAATCCACCGAATAAATGATTGAAATTTACAAAGGCCTAGTGGAAAAATATCCAATTATTTCCATCGAAGATCCTTTCGATCAAACAGACTTTGAAGCCTTTGCTAAATTAAAAAAAGAACTATCCGAACAGAAGATACAGATCGTGGGAGATGATCTAACAGTATCCAATCCAACCAGAATTCAAATAGCCATTGATAAAAAGTCTTGTAATGCTTTATTATTGAAATTAAACCAGATTGGTTCGGTGACGGAAGCTATTGAATCATATAAATTAGCCCGAGAAGCTGGTTGGGAGACAATGGTTTCTCATCGTTCTGGAGAAACCACCGATGATTTTATTGCTGATTTTGCCGTGGGTATTGGTGCTCGACAAATAAAATCAGGAGCTACCGCCCGTGGAGAAAGAATTTGTAAATACAATCGATTGGAAGAAATTGAGAAATTAATAAAAAATTAAAAATATGAAAAAAGTAATTATTATTAGTGCTATTGTTTTTTTTCTAATTATAAGCGTGGCAGGTGCATTTTTATTTTTGTTTAATTCCTTGGAAATTGATGATGTACAATTAATTGACGAAGGAGATCTTGCAACGGACACCGTATCGATGCCAGCAGATCAAAATGCTTGGTTTGACCTTAAGAAGGCGGAAAGTAGTATGTATTATCCAGATGATAAAAAACAAATCATTGAGCAAATACTTAAAGGAGAAATTAATGATGAACAATTGATTCAAGAAATAGTAAAGAAAAATGCAAAAACATATGATCATATTAAAGATGCTTTACGTAAAGGAAGGTTAGAAAATCCTAGTATAGAAGTTATAAAAAACACTGAACAATTAGATTTTGATAGCTTTAGTCCTGAATCGGAGGTGTATCTTAGAAAATTAAATAGATTATTATTATTGGCAGTTCTCAATGATTTAACATATTCTAAATTTAGTGATAGCATTGGTAAATTAAAACAAGAAATAGATTTTATTAATTTATTACAAAATGGTCGTGATGTTGATATTATTCCTAACTGGCTAAATGTAAGAAGCTTGAAGCATGACTCAACCATGGTTATTGAAATAATAATAACTAGACTTGGCCTTAAAAAAGACAATGCTATTATTTTACAGAAAGGGCTCGAAAGTCTAAAAACCAACAGTTACCAAGGATTACATGCGATAGCAAAAGGGGAATATCTTATGGCTAGCAAAATATTTAATAGCACTTCTTATCGTAAGGAAGTATTAAAAAAAAGTATACATTCTGACAATCAACAATTTAAGAAAATACTTAATTTGACTGATGAAGATATTGATTCAATGAATGAAAAAAGGATGAATTTCTTTTTTACTAAAAACGTGACTTTAAATAAGCTTATACCAATTTTTAAAAATTTATATGATGACCCTGAATGTATTAATTTGTCTGTAGACGTTAAAGGCAACATGAATAATTTTGAACAAGAGCCTGAATTGGCCGATCAACAAATTTCTGATTTTATAGAGCAACAAATATTAAATGTGGCTAAGGGAATAAAGACTGAATATTGTTTAGAGTATTTTATTAATAATTCTATGCAGATTTTTTTGGCTAACAGTGCTTACAAAATGGATCATAATATTTATGCTGAGTCGGTAGATGAATTAAAAAAAGAGGGATATTTAGTAGTCAAAACAGTTGATCAAATAGACGGAGGGCAATTAATTTATAATCAAGAGATAGGACATTTTGAAACGCCTAAAGTATTTTTAAAGAACTCTCCTAGTGAGACTAATAAGTAGATAAATACTATGAAAAAAGTAATATGTGTGGGGTCGGCGACTAGAGATATTTTTCTGGGAGTAACCGTTAAAGATAAACAACCGGAAAAAATTTGCTTGGATGCTGGTAGTAAAATTTATACCGACAACTATCGAGAAACAGTTGGTGGTGGAGCGGTTAATGTTGGTGCCGGTCTTAAAAAATTAGGTTATCGTAGTTTTGTTTTTGCACGTACTGACAAAACTGTTACGGGCAAATGGATTCAAAAGCAGATTGGTAAATTGAAGCTAAAGAAAAATTATATGCAACAAAACGGAAAAATACCCAGTGAAACCTCCGTTATTATTGCTGACAGTATCGAGCAAGACCGAACTATTTTGCGTAGTGGAGATTCAGTGGAAAATTTTGATTTACTAAAGGCTTGCCAAAGGTTTAGGGAAAGTGTAGACTGGATTTATCTTAGTTCGCAAAAGAAAAATCATTTGGAAAATATGGATATTTTAGTGAATTTTGCCGATGGAAAACGAGCTAAAGTTGCTTTTAATCCTTCCAGTTATCAGATTAAAAATAATGCCGACGAGATTTTGACTAAATTGGCAGATGTAAATGTTGTGTTTGTTAATTTGGATGAGGCCGTGGCCTTGCTTGGGGAGGAGATAGGAACTTATCGTCAGGGAAAGGAAGTGGTTGAAGATAAAATTGATGATTTAATGAGTAAATTGTTAAATTTTGGCGTGAAAATAGTGGCCTTAACCGATGGTGCCAATGGGGCTTGGGTGGCTAGTAGTATTAGCGGAGAATTAACGGTTTTTTATTTACCAGCTGAACCGGTTGAGGACATTGTAGATACCACCGGAGCCGGCGATGCTTTTGCTAGTGGTTTTTTAGGAGCATTTATTGCTGACGAAAGTGAGTTGGAAATTAAATTTTCAGAAAAATTACAGCGAGCTTTGGCCGGTGGTTTAGCCAATAGTTCTAACATTCTTTCTGAGGCAGGAGCAATTAATGGATTATTAAAACCAGGAAAATTAAAGAAACAAATTAAGAGAATAATTAAAAGTATCAAATAAATTTATGAACGAGATAAAAATTTCAGTTGTTGTACCAGTTTACAACGAGGAGGGTAATGTTCAAGAGCTACATCAGAAAATAGTAGAAGCTTGTGAAAAATTAAATAAGTCCTACGAAGTTATTTTTGTTGATGATGGTTCAACCGATAAAACTGTTGCGCAGTGCTATGCTTTGAAGCCCTTGACTTTGATTGAGTTGCGAAAAAATTTCGGACAAACCGCTGCCTTTGATGCCGGTTTTAAAGAGTCACAGGGGGAAATTATTGTTACCATGGACGGTGATTTGCAAAATGATCCAGCTGATATTCCTAAACTTTTAGAAAAAATGGAAGAGGGTTACGATGTAGTTTCTGGCTGGCGTTATAAAAGAAAGGATTCTCTTTCTAAGAAAATATTTTCTCGGACGGCTGATAAATTAAGAAAAATACTTTTAAAGGATAAAATTCACGATTCCGGTTGTAGCTTAAAGGCTTATGATGGTAAAGCTTTGCGCCAAGTTGATTTATTTGGAGAGATGCATCGATTTATTCCAGCCCTATTAGAGTTGGATGGTTATACTGTGGGAGAAGTAAAAGTATCACATCATCCTAGAATTCACGGAGTGACTAAATATAACTGGCGAAGATCAGTGAAGGGTTTTGTGGACATGATTTTTATTTGGTTTTGGCGTAAATATGCTTCTCGACCATTGCATTTTTTTGGTGGTAGTGGCATTTTGTTGGGTATGGTTGGAACGGGTATCTTGATTTGGATGGCTGTTTTAAAGGTTGTTTACGGAGCTTCTTTGTCTGAGAAAATTTGGCCTTTAATTGGCGTGCTTTTTATGGTAATTGGTGTGCAGTTTTTTATTTTTGGTGTTTTAATGGATGTGGTTATTAAAAATTATTATAAATTACATGATAGAATGAATTATGCCATTAAGGAGGTGCGACGACAAGGTTAGAGGAGGGAGGAAATTTCCCCGAAAATTGTTGCTGAACTTTAGGTGGGAATCGGGCTTAAAATCCTCCCCTAACCCCTCCTTTGAAAAAGGAGGGGAACCAATGCCGAAAGTTGGTGCTAATCTCTAGGCAGAAAGAGAAGTTGACGAGTGGGCTTCCCCCTTCTTTGAAGGGGGACTGAGGGGGATTTTTTGGGAAGAGGTGGCGAGAACTTAAAAAAGAGAAAAAAGTTTTCGGTATTTGCTTTTAGGTGTTTGCTGATTACTAACGTCAGACGTGATAAACATTTTTAAGGTAGTATTTTTAATAACTTAAAATCCTCCCCTAACCCCTCCTTTGAAAAAGGAGGGAGACCTTCCCTGAAAACCATTGCTGAGCTTTAAAGAGAATTGTTTAAAAAATTGCTTACTTTAACCAAGATGAAAAAGATTTTATTTCTTAATTATGAGTACCCACCTCTTGGTGGGGGGGCGGCCAATGCTACCAAATATATTTTGGAAGAATATGCCAAAAGAGACGATTTACAAGTAGATTTGGTAACGTCGGCTCTTGGTAAAAAATATGTTCGTGAATCCATTGGGAGCAGCGTCGTTATTCATCGTTTACCCATTGGGAAAAAAGAAAATGAACTAAATTACCAAACCCAAAAAGAACTTATTGTTTACACAATTAAGGCTTATTTTTTTGCCCGAAAGCTTATCAAAAAAAACAAGTATGATTTGAGTCATAGTTTTTTTGCAGTTCCCACAGGAGTTTTGTCTTTATTGTTTAAATGGCAATTTAAATTACCGTATATTATATCTCTCCGGGGATCCGATGTTCCAAACTATAGTGAACGTTTTGCTAAAATGTATAAATTTCTGACACCAATTATTAAATTGGTCTGGAGACAGGCTGAATATGTTGTTACCAATAGTAAGGGTTTGACTGATTTGGCTAAAAAAAGCGCTCCACAACAAACATTTTTGCAAATTTTTAACGGAGTGGACACGGAATTTTATCAGCCAGGAAAACGAACCGATGATGATAGGAAAAAAGAATTTAAAATTTTATTAGCATCCCGTCTTTCTAAAAGAAAAGGTTTTAAATATGCTATTAAAGCCTTTGCTAAATTACAAAAAAAGTATGCAAATATTTCTATGACTATTGCTGGGGGAGAGGGCGATGCTATGGTAGAGCTTAAAGACCAAGTTACTAAACTAAAATTAGAGAATAAAATTAAATTTAGTGGCGCCTATCTTAAGGAAGAGTCACCGCAAATTTACAATCAAGCCGATGTTTTTGTGATGCCTTCCTTTAACGAAGGCATGAGTAATAATTTATTGGAGGCCTTGGCAACTGGTTTGCCAGTTTTAATGACGCCAACTGGAGGGGCGGAGGAACTAATCAAGGATGGGGAAAATGGTTATTTAATTAAAATGAAGGACGTGGATTCCATTATAGAAAAATTGAAAATTTTAATAGACAATTCGCAAAAGTGTAAAGAAATGGGTTTGGCAAGTCGCCGAATGGCAGAAAAATTAAGCTGGAAAAATGTTGCGGATAAGTATGTTGAGTTGTATGAACTTATTTAAGGTTAACATTGAACTGGTTTAAAGTAAGGTATACATCTCACTAACAACCTTTTTGGATATGACTTTCTTCCTGATGTTCTTCCTGTCAAATTCAAAACAGAAGGGTCAGAATATGTGTCAGAAAGTAATATCCAAAAAGGTTGTTAGCTGAGTGGATTATTTTAGATGAGTTAATTTATAAAAGTCTGTCTGAAAAATATTTAAAGCTTTATGACAAGTTATGAAATTAAATTATAAAAAAATTATTAAAATAATAGTTTCGGTCGGATTGATTTTTCTTTTGTTATCAAAAATAAATTGGGCAGAAGTTTGGTTAAATATTCAACAAGCTAAAATAAGTTTTATAATACTTTTTACACTATTTTACTTTCTGGGTATCATGGTTAGCGCTCGTAAGTGGCAAGTTTTGGCAAAGTTTTTAGGATTTAAACATAAATATTTTTTTTACTACAAAAGTTATCTTTTGGGAACTTTTGTTAATAATTTTCTGCCATCTTTTGTTGGTGGCGATGCTTATAGAATTTACAATCTAGGACAAAAGAAAGATAAAATAAAAAAAAGCTCCCTAACCGTGGTGGCGGATAGATTGAGTGGGTTGATAGGTATAATGATTTTAGCTGGCTTTTTCATTTTGTTAAATTATTCTGTTTTACAAAAGATTGTCGTGGTTAATATATTGCTGTTAGTTATTTTGGTTGGTATTTTGTCTTTGGTGATAATAATGATTTATTCCAACACAAAGTTTATTCAACAGCTTTTAAAAATTTTACCAAAAACCATTAGCGATTATATTAAAGAATTTGGAGAATTTCGAGAGCAGAGAATATTTTTCCCGATGATGGGGTATTCTTTTCTCTTTGCTTTAGTGGGAATTGCTATTCCTAACTTTTTTCTTTTTAAAGCTTTTGGGGTGGAAATAAGTTTTTTCAATTTTTTGAGTGTGGCCTTTCTGACTAATTTGATCGCCTCTTTGCCAATCAGTATAGGCAATATTGGCGTTAAGGAATGGGCCTATGTTTTTTTCTTTGGAATTTTTGGTGTCAATTTGACTTCAGCAGTGACTATTGTGATGGTAGCTCGAGTCATTCAAATGCTCGTTAGTTTTCTAGCTCTTCCCCTTTATTTTAAAAACAAGTCTTTATTAAAAAATAAAAGCAATTCAGGATAAAAGAATATCTGTGGATAACTTTAATTTTATTTAAAAAAATGGCTCAAATAAGCCATTTTTTTAATATTATAATTTGGCAAGTAAAGTGTTGACGGGTGTTGTTTGGTGGGGTATAATATAAGTGTAGTGGTGAAATGTGGGGAATAGAATTAAATTTTAATTTATAAATTTTAAATTTTAATTCAATTTTAAATGAATAAATAAATAATTTTTAAAATGACTGGAAGTAGTTGTGATGAGTTTGATTGCATGGTTTAGGGTTAGAATGTTAATGTTTTATTTAAAATTTACAAATTAAAATTTAAAATTACACGAAGTGCTGTGTTTATAGGAGAATATCAACACGTTCTAGATGATAAGAAAAGAGTGGCAGTTCCAGCCAAATTTAGAGCACAATTTAAAAAAGGGATAGTGGTAACGAGAGGCTTGGACGGATGTTTATTTGTTTATCCTCAAAGTGAATGGGAAAAGATTGCTGAAAAATTAGGATCCATGCCAGTAGGAGAGAAGGGAACCAGAAGTTTTATTAGGATGGTTTTAGCTGGAGCAACGGATAGTAAATTAGATTCTCAGGGGAGAGTTTTAATACCAGATTATTTAAAGAAATATGCCGACTTGGATAAAGAGGTGGTGGTAGCAGGATTATTTAATCGTTTAGAAATTTGGGATAAAAAAACCTGGGAGAAATATAAGAGGGGCGCAGAAAAAAATCAAGATGAGGTAGCTGAACAGTTAGGACGATTAGGAATGTATTAACGGCTTTGTCTTTAATGTTAAATTTTTAATTTTCAATTTTAAATGAATGTTTTAATAATGAATTATTTAATTTCTAAACAAAGTGATATTAAGAGTTGAATAATTATTTTAGACTGGAGGTAAGCTAGGGAGGATAAAAATAATATGGTAAATATTAAAAAGCAAGTGCATAAGACAGTTCTATTGGAGGAGGCGGTGGAAGCTTTGAACATTAAAGAAGGCGATGTAATTGTTGATGCCACTTTGGGAGCAGGAGGGCATACTTTGAAAATAATAGAAGAGGTAGGTGTTGAGGGAAAGGTGATAGCTTTTGATTTAGATAGGCGGGCCATTAAAGAATTTATTGCTAAAAATAAATTAAACATAGAAAAGCAAAAAGATAAAATTTATATAATAAAAGAACAACCATTAATTTTAGTTCATAATAATTTTAAACATATTAGCAAGGTGATAAAAGGTCTTTATTCGACAGGGGACTTGAATAAAGACCAAGTTGATGGAATTTTAGCAGATTTGGGTTGGCGTATAGAACAGGTGCAAAATAAGGATTACGGAATGAGTTTTCAAAACGAGGCGCCGTTGGATATGCGTTTTGATTTAGAAAGTGATAATTTAACTGCTTGGAAAATTGTTAATGAATGGTCGGTCAAGGAATTAGAAAATATTTTTAGAGAATTGAGCGAGGAGTCTTTTGCTAGGCAGATTGCTCAGGCGATTGTTGTAGAACGAGAAAATAAAAAAATTGAAACTACCAGAGAGTTGGCTGAGTTAATAAGGGTGGTTAAGCCTAAGGGAAAAAGTAGATTAAATCCAGCCACCAAAGTTTTTCAGGCCTTGCGAATAGCAGTTAATGAAGAGTTTAGCAATTTAAACAAATTTCTAGAAAGTTCATTTGATGTTCTAGAGAATAAAGGGCGTTTAGCGGTAATCTCTTTTCATTCTCTAGAGGATCGTTTAGTAAAAAATTTCTTTCGGGCAAAGGCTAGGGGATGTGTTTGTCCGAAAGAAATACCTATTTGTGTTTGTGGTCAGGAGAGGGAGATGAAAATAATTTCTCCTAAAGTAATAAAGGCCGGTGAAGAGGAGGTGAGATTAAATTCAAGGGCGAGGAGTGCTTCTTTGAGGGTTGCTCAAAAAATAAAATAAATAAAATTTTGCTTGGCAGAAAGTAGAAAAATAAAAAACAAAAATAAAAAACAAAAATGTCAGAGGGGGAGACTTTGACAATTATGACTGTTTATTTAGGTACTACCAAAATGCATAGTTTTGGCGGTAAAACTAAAAGGAAAAATAGAGTTAGAATAAAAAAAATGAAAAGTAATTTTAATTTTTCATTGATTATTTTGGTGTTATTTTTTATTTTGATTTTATTAATTCTTTTTTATGCTTTTACGATTAATCGAGTAGCTACTATGGGTTATGATATTAAAGTTACCGAGAAGAAAATAAATGATCTCAAAAATGATAATGATAATTTGAAAATTAAAATATCAGAATTGAAATCCATAAATGTTTTAGAAAATAAAGCGTTGGAAATTGGAATGGTTGAGCCCCAGGAAGTAGATTATTTAAATGTGGTAGAAGGGCTTGCTTTGAAAAGATAAAAATCTAGAAATTGTTTAAATTGTTAGTAGGGGGAGCATTAGATGAAAAAACGAAATAAAACAATTACATCTTCAACAAAATATATATCAACTTTGAGGTTTTATACAGTTGTGACAGCTTTTTTGATATTAGGTACCACAATTTTTTTGCGTTTGTTTTGGCTACAAGTTAAAGAACATAACTATTATACTGCTTTAGCAGCTAAGCAATATCAAACGAAGAAAGAGTTGAAGCCACAGCGGGGGGAGATATTTTTAAGTGGTCAAAATGAAAAGTTTGCTGTGGCTGTTAATAAAGAAATGCCAACTGTTTTTGTTGTTCCTAATGAAGTTGATGATGCTGAAGAGGTTGTTAAAAAATTAACAGCTATTTTAAGTTTAGATAAGGAGGACGTAAGAAAAAGGGTTTATAAAAAAAATGATCCATACGAAATTATTAAAAAAAAGATTTCTCAAGAAGAATTTAAAAAGTTAAAAGCTGAAAATATAAGAGGAATTCATTTTGAAAAGGAGCGTTGGCGTTATTATCCTGGCAATGAATTGGCAGCTCAAACAATTGGTTTTCTTGGTTATAATGACCAGGGCGTAGTAGGTCGTTATGGAGTAGAACAGTATTTTAATGATATCTTAAGTGGGAAAAAGGGTTCTTTGGAAGAAGATAGAGATGTTTTGGGGAGGTGGATATCCATTGGAAAGCGAAGGATTAATCCTTCTCGAGACGGAAGCGATTTAGTTTTGTCATTGGATCAAGTAATTCAATTTAAAACGGAGCTAGCTTTAAAAAATGCCATCAAAAAACATGGGGCAGACGGAGGGAAAATTATTATCATTGATGTAAAAACTGGTAAGATTTTAGCAATGTCTTCTCAGCCCAGTTTTAATCCTAATGAATATTCTCAATTTAAATCTAAGGATTTTAGAAATCCGATAGTAAGTGATAATTATGAGCCTGGGTCAGTTTTTAAAATTATTACTATGTCAGCTGGTTTGGACGCAGGAAGGGTTTCTCCAAATACAACCTATAATGATACTGGTTTGGTGCGAGCAGATGGTTTTGATATTAAAAATTCTGACGAAAAAGCTCACGGGCAACAAACAATGACGGAAGTAATTGATAAATCATTAAATACGGGAGTGATTTTTGTAGAAAAGCTATTGGGACATAATTTATTTGCTAAGTATGTTAAAAAATTTGGCTTTGGTGATAAAACTGGAATTGAATTGCCCAGTGAGACAGCCGGCAATATTAATAATTTAAAAACTAAAAGAGATGTTGAATTTTTTACAGCTGCTTTTGGGCAGGGAATTTCTATTACACCTTTGCAATTAGTGATGGCCTATGGAGCTATTGCTAATAAGGGGGTTTTGTTAAAGCCACTTATTCTTGATAAAATTATAGACGCCAGCGGGCAAGAAAGAAAAATTGAAACTAAAGAAATTCGAAGAGTTATTTCTCGGAGTAGTGCTAAGCAGGCCTCTTTGATGTTAGAAAGTAATGTGCAAAAAGGACATGGAAAATTAGCTGGAGTGCCTGGCTATCGAGTAGCTGGTAAAACTGGAACAGCTCAAATTCCCGATCGAGTGCATGGAGGTTATGTTGAAGGAGCAACCATTGGCACTTTCGCTGGTTTCGCTCCGGTGGATGATCCGATTTTTGCTATGGTTGTTGTTATTGATCATCCTCGAGATATAGAATGGGCAGCAGGAACGGCTGCTCCAGTTTTTGGAGAATTAACAAAATTTTTATTGGATTATTATTCTATTAAGCCCACAGAGAAATATACTAAAGAAGATTTAATGACTTTTGATAGAAAACATAATTATTTGAAAGTAAATATTGACGACCTAGAAGAAAAAAATAAAGACAAAGACAAAGGTGGAGATAAAATAACAGAATAATTTTTATATTGTTATTTTACAACGGATTAGGTTCGTTGTTTTTTTGTTTAAAATGATATTAGGAGTTTTTATGTTAAAATGTTAAAATATAGCATAAGGTTTGTTAATTTTTTATTATTTATTGATAATATCATGAAAGATAGAGATAAAAAAATTCAAAAAGTTTTAAGATTTTTTGCTCAGAGAATCTTGAAAAAATATAGGCCAAAGATTATTGGTATCACCGGAAGTGTTGGTAAAACTACTACCAAAGAAATGGTAGCAGCTGTTTTAAGAAATGATTTTTCAGTAGGGAAGAGTGAGAAAAATTATAATAATGAAATTGGTATTCCGTTGGCAATTATTGGAGTAAGTGGGGAAAAGAAAAATATTGGGCAGTGGTTATTGGCTGTGATAAAAGCAATGGGTCTAATTATTTTTCCTCAAAAATACCCAGATATTTTAGTTTTAGAATTGGCAGCAGATAGAAAGGGTGACATAAAATATTTTTGCGATTTTATTCCAATTGATATTGGTATTTTAACTAATGTGGGTATATCACATTTGGAAAATTTTAAAACCAAAGAAGCTATTTTTAAAGAAAAAAGTTATCTTCTAGGGAAAGCCAAGGAGCTTGCTGTTTATAATGGTGACAATGTTTCTAAATCTAAAATAGAAAATATTTTAAATATCAAAAGTATTTCCTATGGAATAAATAATAAAAATGTTTTAGCTAAAATAACAGAAATTGGTTATCATTACAATAATCAAAATGTTTTGGCGGGAATGATTTTTAAATTTGATTATAAAAATAATCTTTTGCCAAGTAGAGTGAAAAATCTTTTGGGAAATCCTTATTTGTACGGTGAGCTAGCGGCTTTGGTTGTGGCGGATTATTTCAAAATAAATTTAACTAGAGCCTTGCTGTTTTTGGAGGATTTTCCAGCTATACCAGGACACATGGCCTTGTTGTCCGGTATAAAAGATACCAGCCTTATAGACGACACTTACAATAGTGCTCCGGTCAGCGTTAAACAAGCCTTAAGAGTTGTTTCTAAAATCCAAGCCAAAAGAAAAATTGTTGTTTTAGGAGATATGTTGGAGTTGGGAATAGAGGAAGAGGAGGCTCATCAAGAAATTGGTGAAAAGGTGTCTCAGATAGAGAATATTATTTTTGTGGCAGTCGGTAATAGAATGAAGATAGCTGTAGACAGTTTTGAAAAGAATTTTGTTAAAAAAGAGGATGAAGACATAAGGGAAAGAATATATTGGTTGGAAACATCAGAGGAGGCAAAATTGTTAGTACAAGATATTATGAAAAAAGGTGATTTAGTTTTAATTAAAGGTTCTCAGGGAATGAGGATGGAAAAAATTGTTGAAGAAATTATGGCAGAGCCGAAGAAGATGGAGAAATTGTTAGTGAGACAAAATAAAGATTGGCAAAAAAATTATTAAGGGACAAGTTTATTATAGATTTTTGCCAAGTAAAAGAATTATAGTTACACCAAAAATACTTACCAGGGCGGTTATAATAGTGAAAGTGGTTACGGATATTTTTTTTGAGCCTTGAATTAATAAAAGACTAAATTCATCAGGTAATGGAGTGGCAGAAATTATGCCCGCAAAAACTGGGAATAAATAAATTCTAATAAATTGGGGAGTTGTTTTTTTTGTCCAATGATGTAATTTTTGAAAAAAAGATAATTTGGACAATTCGGATAATTCTTGATAGTAGGATATTCTTAATAAATTATAAGCAATACCGTTACCTATAATTGCTCCAGCAGTGGCGATTAGGCTAGCCAACCAGAGAGGTTGGTTTTTGGATATAATTAAAAGTGTTGCTGTGGCTGGGCCCATGGTAAAGCCATGGGCTAAAAAAACTCCAGCCAAGAAAGTTCCGAGATAACCTGATTGATTAATTAATTCATGAAAATGAAAATTATTTTCGTCAAAATAAATTAAAAAACCACTAAAAATGGAAAGACTTAGGAGAATTAATTTTGGATAGCGAAGGCGAGTGAAAATTTTTGATAACATTGAAATCGTTGTTAATAATAAATTATAAAATTAAGTATTACAATAGATTAATTAGTAAGCTCTCCTTGGCCTAAACGAATACTCAAATTAAAAAGCTTTCATTTCTTCACTGTGCTGTGCTTTAAACGATAAAGTCCAAGTCAGTGCTTAGCAACGTTACGAAATGAAACTTTTTAATCTTCGCTTAATTAAGTGATTTCTTAAAAACTTATTTAAGGGCATGAGTGATTATATTAATTATTTTTTATTAGGGCTAAAATTTCTGGGAACTGCTCAATAGAAAAATGTTTGCGGTCGGTATAGGTCAATACTTTTGCTGAAGGTAGGGATTGGCTAAATTTTGCTAAGGAATCAAAGGCTACAACCGGATCATCTTGTGAATGGTGTAAATAAATTTTTTTTACTTGTTTTTCAATTAAAGATAAGTTATTATCATGATTAAAATCTATTAAATCGTAATCTTCTCCTTTGGGAGATACGCAATTATCATTATCAAAAGGAGCTGCCACTAGGTGTAGTTGAGAAATTTTAACGGGGAATTTATTTTCTGAGAGATATTTTGTCCAAAAAGTTCCTCCCAAAGATTTGCAAGTTAAAATAATGCCGTCCTGAAGGTAGGGGAAAAATTTCTCCAACCATATTTTCCACTCGGCATATTTGGCATTGCGAGCATTGGGCATTACAGGAGTAATAACTTGATAGTTATTGCCTAAATCTTCTTGTAAGTGTTTGACCCAGTCAGTTTTTTTCTTTTCAAATTTTTCTAAATTAAAAGGATATTTTTTTAAATATTCAAAATACATTTTGTAATTTTTAAAAGTTTCTCCACCATGTATGTGTAGTAATTGCTTCATATTTTTACGCTTTATACTTTATACTTTATACTTTATACTTTCGTGAGCCATTAGTCGGAATCGAACCGACGACCTACGCGTTACGAGTGCGTTGCTCTACCAACTGAGCTATAATGGCATATATTATTATTTATTTTTTTTAACAGGTCATTGAGCGACGACCTATGCGTGAAGCTTGTCCGTCCGTAGCTGAAAGCGTAGGCGGAAGTGCGTTGCTCTACCAACTGAGCTACCTTGGCTTATTGGATTGTAATCTACGCGTGGAGCCTGTCCGTCCGTAGCCGATTAGGCGAAGGCGGAAGTGCGTTATTCTACCAACTGAGCTATAATGGCAATTATCACAATATTAACATAGTATAGGAAAAAATCAATTTAGCAGACACTTGACATGGTTGCTAAAGTTGTTAAAATGGAATTGTAGTTAATAAGTTAATCTAATACCATTTTCAAATAACCTATCCCCAATATCTCTTGAAAATTCAGCCTTTGACTTGTTTCGAAAAGTTCAACAATACTACGGTATTTTCTCACTTTTCTCAACATCGTCCAAGTCAGAATTTTCGGCGACCTATTGGGGTAGAGTTACTTAAAAATGGTATAAATAAAAATATGAAAACCATAAAACCATTGGGAGCAAATATTTTAGTTAAACCGAAAGAAATATCAGAAACTACCGAATCAGGTATTGTTTTGCCTGACAGTGGCGACAAGGAAACTCCTCAGGAAGGGACGGTTGTGGCCTTAGGTGAAAGCCAGAGTATAAATTCGGCCATTAAAGAAGGGACGGTGATTGTTTTTAAACAGTATGCTGGTAATAAAATTGAAAATGAAGGGGAGGAATATATAATTATGAATGCCATGGAAGATGTCTTGGCAATTGTGGAATAATAAGATACTAATTTGATATTTTAATGTAAAACCTGCTTCCAGTTAGCGGGTTTTTATTTAATTGCCCAGATTAAAAAAACCGTTATTTTTTATTAGAACAATTGATTGTAATTTTAAGTCGGGGGAGTTTTTTTTAATAGAATCTAAAAAATATAAGGTGGAATTGTCTTTGTTGTAAATATAGGAATATTCTTCTGTGAGAGCGTTGCTAGTGAATATATTTATCAGATTAATGTGATCACGATTGTCCAGTTCACTTAATTTTACAAAGTTATTATTTGTAAATAAAATATTTTCAAAAGTTTGTAACCATTGAACATTTTTTAGTGGGGAAGAAAATCTAGTTATAAATATTTTTTCACCTTCCTGACGATTGGGTTGAACTTTCCAATCACGAAGCATATATACCCAAATTTCACTATTAGTCCAGTAAAGCATTTTTTTACCATCATCGCTGTATTGAATGCCATTGGTATCATTGTTAATTTTATTAAAAAATATTCGTTCTTTCTCCTTGTCTTGGTTAAAAATATATAATTCTTTATCTGAGGTAATAAGGGCTATGCGATATTCATCGTAGGCAATCATTTTTAAAAAGTCATTATCTTTGTCTTTGATGTTAATAGTAGCGATGGCCTTTTTTCGTTCAGGTTGATTTGATTTAATATCCCAGATAACATTATCAGATATTTTAGTGTAATAGATATGATCACCGGCTAAATCAAAACCGTTAACATTATTATCTATTAAAATACTTTCGGTTGGTTTAAGAATGTCAGTGATTATCAGTTGATGATTAGTAGTTAATAAAATTATTTTAGCATCGCTATCAAAAATCCATCGAGCTTGATAAATTTTTGCTGAAGGTGAGGGACTCTTGTCCGATTCATTGATATTTTTTGTTCTGGACGGGGGGATATTTTTTGTTAGAGATTTATCATCATTGATAATTTTTTTCTTAGTTTTATTATGGACAGAAGTTTTTTCGGTGGTAGTGGTTTGTAAAATATTGGGAGATATTTTTTCAAAAATATCATAAAGACTAAGACTTTCTTCATTCAAGTTTTTAAGATTAGTAATAATGTAATCTTTTGAATTATTTTTCGAAGCCGGTATCATGATTTTTTTATGATTACTGCTCCATTCAATATTTTCTTCTTTATTTGGGATTAAATCATCATAAGTATCGTTGGTTTTATAGATTGTCTTTTCAGTTTGTTCCTTAGTATTGAAAAGAGAAATTATTTTTTCAGAGTCTTTTTTCTTGTAAAGAACTAATTCGTTTTTATTACGAGGAGATAAATAGAAACGAGAGATATTTTCTGGTTGATATGTCCGCAATGTTTTGTTTGGAATGGGCATCAAAAAGACATTCCAGAATTCAACAGATAAACCAGAGTGAGTATGTATTTTTTTCTGCCAAGAAGTATAACCATTTTTTTTACATTCCACGGTATGTTTTCCAGGGCGAAGACCATTGACAATATAATAATTATTAATAAAATTTAATTTTTTATTAGGTGCTTTTTTGCCATCAATATAAATGTCAACTTTTTTGGGATAACTTTTAATAATGACAGAACCACTATGTATAAAAACCTTTTTAATAGTATCAAAACGATATCCTTTGGCAAAAAAGATTAAAGTTGGGGCAGTGATGGCAAACAAAATAACAAAAGTTAAAGTGTATATTTTTCTTTGAAAACGAGTCATAGACTTTGATAGTTTATAAAGTATTTTTTAAGAATGTTTTGGCAGGTAGTTTTAGTTCACCCCTTATTAAACACTAAAAATTTGATTTTGTAAAATTGACTTTCGTAGTTAAAATTAGTATGATAGTATTATGATAGAACTGGTTTAAAGTAAGGTATGTATTTTACTAACAACTTTTTTAGATATTATTTTCTTCCGGATGTTCTTCCTGTCAATTTTTAAAAAGAAGGGTCAGAACATGTGTCAGAAAATAATATCTAAAAAAGTTGTTAAGTACAGCCCTTTGGAGAATTACTTTAGATAAGTTAATAGAAACATAGCTAATTATAGATTAAAAAAATATGAAACAATCACAACTTTTCACTAAAACGCAAAAATTTGCACCTAAAGATGAAATATCAAAAAATGCTCAACTTTTGATTCGGGCTGGTTTTGTGCATAAAGAAATGGCAGGAGTGTATTCTTTTTTGCCTTTGGGGTTGCGAGTGATTGAAAAAATTAAAGCGATTGTGCGTGAAGAAATGAACAAACTTCAGGCCAGTGAATTAATTATGAGCGGATTGCAGAATAAAGAAGTTTGGCAACAAACAAATCGTTGGGATGATGAGCTAGTAGATGTTTGGTTTAAATCACAATTGAAAAATGGGACGGAAGTTGGTTTTGGCTGGTCTCATGAGGAGCCCATTGGAGAGATGATGAAAAATTATATTTCATCCTATAAAGATTTGCCAATATATGTATATCAATTTCAAACAAAATTACGAAATGAATTGCGAGCGAGGTCAGGAATTATGCGTGGTCGTGAATTTGTGATGAAAGATATGTATTCTTTTTCTTTGGACGAAGAACAGCATGAAAAATTTTATCAGGCAACCATTGAAGCCTATAAGCGTGTGTTTGAAAGATTAGGTGTTGGTGATGATACCTTTGTAACCTTTGCAGCGGGTGGGGCTTTTACGGAATTTTCTCATGAATTTCAAACCGTTTGTGAAGCAGGGGAGGATGTTATTTATATAAATCGTGAAAAAAATATTGCCATTAACGAAGAAATTTTAAACGATAAAACTTTGAAAGAGTTAAAAATTACAAAAGCTGAATTAGAAAAAGTAAAAACAGCGGAGGTGGGAAATATTTTTAATTTTGGAACAGAAAAAGGCGAGAGTCTGGGTTTATATTATGCCGATAAAAATGATAAAAAAATTCCAGTATGGATGGGTTCCTATGGTATTGGTATAACACGGATGGTGGGAGTGTTAGTAGAAAAAATGGCCGATGAGAAGGGGATTGTTTGGCCAGAGAGTGTAGCACCATTTAAAGTGCATTTATTAGTTCTTGGTTCACAGTCCACGGTTCACGGTAAGGCCAATGAACTTTACGATAAGTTGCAAAACGCCGGGGTGGAAGTTTTGTATGACGACCGAGATATTCAACCGGGACAAAAATTTGCCGATAGCGACTTGATTGGAATTCCCAACAGGGTCGTCGTTTCTAACCGTTCCTTAGAAGCCGGTGGAGTGGAATTTAAAAAACGAACTAAAAAAGAAGAAATAATATTATCTATTGATGATTTGTTAAAAGAAACAAATTAGAAGTTTTGGTATTGTTTAGAGCTTAGAAATCTGGAGTTTAAGAATTAATATAAACTTATGTGTGGCATAGTAGGTTATATTGGAAAAAATAAAAAAGCCAAAGAGGTTCTTATGGATGGCTTGCAGAGATTGGAATATCGTGGTTATGATAGTGCTGGAATTTGTGTTTTGGAAAAAGGACGGGCCAAAACTTGGCGAGCGGTTGGCAAAGTAAAAGAGTTAGGAAAGAAAATCGGAAAATCAAAAGAAGATACGAATATTGGCATTGCTCATACTCGCTGGGCAACCCATGGTAAGCCTAGTGTTAGAAATGCTCACCCGCACAGTAGCGGAAGGATTCATTTGGTTCACAATGGTATTATTGAAAATTACCAAGAGTTAAAAGCAAGATTAGAAAAGAAGGGACATAAATTTACTTCTGACACAGATAGTGAGGTGGTGGCCCATCTTATTGACGAATATACTAAAAAATATAATTTTGAAAAAGCAGTTATCAAGGCCTTGGGAGATATTCGGGGTGCCTATGCTTTAGTTATTTTAGATGAAGATGAGCCAGAAAAAATTATTGCTGTTCGCAACAGTTCCCCTTTGGTTATTGGTGTTGCCGATGAAGAATTCGTATTAGCTTCTGATGCCTCGGCCATTATTCAATATACTGATCGAGTTATCTATCTTAATGACGGTGAGATGATAATTTTGACCCCGGACAATTATCAAGTTAAAACTTTTGCCGGTAAAAATCGTCGAGTTCAAGAACAAATTTTGGATTGGAGTGATGATCAAGCTCAAAAAGAGGGTTATGCTCACTTTATGCTTAAGGAAATTTTTGAACAGCCTGAGGCGGTGACAGATGCTTTTCGGGGGAGAATTATTTTAAAGGATGGAATGGCTCGCCTAGGAGGGCTAAGTAAGGTAGAGAAAAAGATGCAACAAATCAAAAGGATAATTATTGTTTCCTGCGGAACTTCCTATTGTGCTGGTTTAGTGGGAGAATATATGTTGGAAGAATATGCCGGCATTCCCACTGAAGTAGAGTATGCCAGTGAATTTCGTTATCGTCGTCCTTTGATTGACAAAGAAACGGCGGTAATCGCTATTTCTCAGTCGGGGGAAACGGCTGATACTCTAGCAGCAGTTCAGGAGGCTAAAAATAAAGGGGCTTTAACTTTGGGAATTGTTAATGCAGTTGGCTCAACCATTGCTCGAGAAACTGACGCCGGAGTTTATAATCATGCTGGTCCAGAAATTGGAGTAGCCAGTACCAAGGCTCTAACCTCCCAATTAACAATTTTAGCGCTGTTAACTGTTTATTTAGGACGACAACGGGAAATGTCCTTGATTCAGGGGAAAGATATTCTTTCTGCTCTGCGAAAAATACCAAGGCAAATAGAAGAAATTCTTAAATTAGATAAAAGTATCAAAAAAATTGCTGAAAAATATAGTAAATATTCCAGTATGTTTTATTTGGGGCGTAAATATGGTTTCCCCGTTGCCCTGGAAGGTGCCTTGAAAATTAAAGAAATCTCTTATATTCATGCCGAAGGTTATCCGGCTGGAGAAATGAAACATGGGCCCATTGCTTTAATTGATGAAGATTTTCCTTCAGTAGTTTTAGCCCTTAAAGATAGTGTTTATGAAAAAACCGTTTCTGCTATCGAGGAAATACGAGCTCGAAGTGGAAAAATAGTGGCAGTTACTACTAAGGGAAATGGAAAAATTTTGAAAAAATATGCCAACGATGTTATTGAGGTACCAGAAACTTTAGAAATGCTCTCTCCGTTGCTTAGTGTTGTCCCTTTACAACTCTTGGCTTATCATACCGGTGTGGCCAAGGGTTATGACGTGGATAAACCTCGCAATTTAGCTAAGAGCGTGACAGTAGAATAGCCTTGCTAATAAATAATATTTTTAAATTGCAATATCAAAATTAAATTTAAAAATTATTCATTTAGAGAAGCTGTAATTAAGGGTTTAAAAAATATTTATTAATAAAACTGAAAATCCCCCCAAATTTTATAGCTATTTTATCTCAGCACTTCGTTTATGAGATAAAATAGCTATAAAATTTGACCCCCTTTATACAGGGAATGAGGGTTATTTTTTGTTTTAATAGTTTTTTATGAAGTATATTTTTAAAAGCAATAAAACTATAATTGGTTTTGGAGCAGTCGCCCTGGCTGCTTTTTTGTGGAGCCTAGATGGAGTATTCCTACGACCACAATTTTATCAATTTCCAGCCAGCGTTATTGTTTTTCTGGAACACTTTTTAGGATTTCTATTATTAAGTCCCATAGTTTTTTTAAATAGGAGAAGAATTTTAAAAATCAAAAAAAAGACTTGGTTAGCCTTGGGGTGGGTCTCCTTATTCGGGGGCCTATTGGGGACCCTAATGATTACCGAAGCTTTTTTTGCCGCTTTTGCCGGGAAGGTTTCGTTGGCGACAGTAATAATCTTACAAAAATTACAGCCAGTATTTGCTTTATTAATGGCTCGAATAATTCTAAAAGAAAAATTGAGTAGAAAATTTTATTTTTGGGCAATTCTAGCAGTAGGAGCTTCCTATCTATTGGCTTTTGGTAAACAGGGTCTAACTCTTGATTTGTTTAGTTTGAAAAATCAAGCTGCTTGGTTTGCTTTGTTGGCAGCATTCTCTTTTGGATCATCAACTGTTTTTGGTAAAAGATTAGTTGATGCCTTGAGTTTTTCTCTGGCTACGGCTCTACGTTTTGCCTTGACGGCATTTTTAGCAGGGGGGGTAGTTTTAATTTTAAATAATTATAATGTTGTTAGTGAAATTAGCTGGAAATATTGGAAACTATTATTTTTAATTGTTCTTAGCAGTGGCGCAGTGGCAATGTATATTTATTATTTCGGTTTAAAAAAAATACCAGCCTCTTTGGCTAGTATCGCTGAATTATTTTGGCCATTATCGGCAATCATTTTAGATTATATTATAAATAAAAATATTTTAGCACCTTGGCAATGGTTGGCTACAGGAGTATTATTATTTGCTTTTTATAAAATAACTTGCCTTCCTAAAAATACACTTATTAATAATGGAAGAAATAATTTTGTTATTAATAAAAACAGTATCTTGTGGGAAGGGGGAAAATTAAAATTTTTAGAAGTAATTTCTGGCAAAGTAATTTCTGGTAATAAGTATGGTCGGAAAATCGGTTTTCCTACTGCTAATATTAAATTATCTAAAAAAATAATAAGTGGAGTTTATCAGGGGGAAGTTTTTGTAAGAAATAAAAAATATCAGGGAGCTGTTTTTATTGGTAAGAAAAATAAAATTTTAGAAGTTTATATTTTAGATTTTAAGGGTGGTCTCTATGGAGAAAAAATTGTTGTGGGACTGGTCAGTAGACTGAGAGATGTTCGTAAATTCAAAAACAAACAAAAACTAATTACTCAAATAAAAAAAGATATCCAAAAAATTAAATAAAGAAGTTAAATTATAGTAGTTTTTGTTTATTTTTTATAATCAGCTCGCATTCTTTTGTTCATTTCGTGCGTAACAAAAGTTAACTTTTCATTTAGAACTGCTATCTCTTTTGTTATTTTATGAGCATCTAAACTGTGTATATTTGTATTATTTTCTTTTTCTAACTCCAGTTCGAGCTCATCTATTGTAGCCTTTCTTCTTTTGATGCTGTCAGTTATTTTGTCATAAAGGTCATCTAGTCCTTTATCGGTTAATACTCCAATCTCTTTTGCCAAAGGATTTTCTGTCTTAGGAATATTTTCCCTGGGAATGCCTTGGGGCATTTTTAATGCTTCTGCCATATATTTTTATTAATTTTTATTTATTATTTAAATTAAAATTGATTTTAATTTAACAAGAAGGGCTAATTTTCCTAAAATTTTTGATATATTTGAAAAGTAGATTGATAGGAATTTTGTGGAGGTGGTGAGAATCCTTCTCGCTCCGACTCGAAGCCTGGGTGCTACACACAATAAATCCTCGCTGAGCAATCCTCACTCATTCGAATTGCTCTCGAATTTACTCGCACCCTTCGAGTCCTTGGTCGCAAAGTGAAGCAGTTCACCTTGCTAGTGCCGTTTTGAAAGTTCTGTTACAGACTTAGCACACCGTGCTTGTTGTAGTGTTTGTGGAGGTGGTGAGAATCGAACTCACGTCCAGTATTGATTGTTAAAAAGTTTCTACAAGTTTAGCTTATTTTTTGCGGGATAAATCCCATAGTAAGTCAAGAAACTTAGAATAAGCAAAATATTTCTGGCTTACTTTTTTGGTGCACTTAAGATATTTTACCAAAGAAAAATAAAATATCTGCATCCCAATGATGACGTCGAAACTAACCTATTGGGCGTCGGCTAGACGACGGGCTGTTGCGCAATTAGGCTACAGCGGCAGCAAAGCTTGGTGTTGCAAATAAATTTGCAAACGCAGTCTTTACTCTTGTTTTTAGATTTGCACTTAAATCAATTTGTAGATAATATTACGAGGTTTCTACAATCTCAACTTGCTTGTTTTTAGCGACACAACCTGTCGATGCCGGGCACCCCCAGAGCGCGCTTCACTTCGTTCAGCGCTTTAATTTTCAATTTTTAATTTTTAATTTTAAATGAATGATTAAATGTTTAAATTATTGAATGAATGGTTAAGAATAAATATTATTGTTTATTAATAATTAAATACTTAAGCATTAAATCATTAAAAGTTTAATTAAAATTTAAAACTTGAAATTTAAAATTAGAGAAATCTAAAAATGTTTTTTTAAATTTCGATCCATTTCTCGCTGAGCTGAGCGTTTTTTCAGTGTTTCACGCTTGTCATATTTCTTTTTTCCGCGAGCTAAAGCAAATTTTAATTTTACTTTATTTCTATTAGTATACAACAAAAGTGGTACCATTGTCAAGCCCTCGGTTTTGGATTTTCCTAATAAGTATTTTATTTCTTTTTTATGTAAAAGTAGTTTCCGGGAAGCTGTGGGATCATAATCTGTAGGGTTACCAGCAAATTTATAAGGGGGAATATTAGCGTTCGTTAAATATAATTCATCTTTATAAACACTAACAAAAGAACCTTTTAAAGAGGCATGCCCATCTTTAATGGCTTTCACTTCAATTCCTTTTAATACTAAACCAGCCTCATATTTTTTTATGAGTTCATAATCAAAAGTTGCTCGTCGATTTTTAGCTAATGTTTTTGACACCTGATTAGGAATTTAGGAATTTAGGAATTTAAGAATCTAGGAATTTATTACTCTTGCGTGTGATCTGTCTTAGATGGAAGAGTTTAGAATTTAAGAAATTAATGTTTTAAAGAGTGCTGATTTCACTAATATTATCCTAGCATTTAAAAAGTACTTTGACAACTTTTTAACATGATTAGCTTAATGTTTTAGACTTAAAGTTAAGGGGGTGCACTTTATTCAAAATTTTAAAATAAATTCAAGAAAATGGAGGAGCAGATGAGGAAGAGGCGGCAAAATGGGTATGTTATTAGGAGAGAAGATCGGAGAGCAGGATTTTGCATTGCGTTTCAGAAATTTATAGGAATGATGGACGGAAGATGTTTTCGTTCTAGATTTCCTGCAAATGAAGATGATTTGCTAATCAAGACAGGGATTATTTTTCAAAAATGGCTAGATGAGATTAAAAAACAGCCTAAGTGGGAAGATTTTCTAAACTTCTGGGCAATTTATCAGGGAGCAGAGCATCTAGAAAAAAATAACAAGAAGGTGATACAAAGGAAAAAAGTTAGTAGAAGAAAAGGGGTGCCGCACTCTCTTGTTTATGAAAAATCATCCGATACGATCAGGGTTCTTCATCAAGGTAGAGAAGTTGCTGTTTTCGGAGGAAAGTAAATGAAGGGTTCTACCAAAAATAAAACAACAAAAGCCGGAGATTACTTTATAATCCAACCGGCTTTAGATTTTATCTAAATAAATATTTCTAAATAATTAACAGTAATAATCTTAAAGTAGTTTATTTTTTTATTGGACTTATTTGCAGGGACGTTGTTGACAAACGAGTATAAACAGAATAAGCTTAATTACAAGGGGGCGCACAAAAAATAATATACAAAAGAGGAGATATTATGATTTCGGGAGTTGGGTTACTTCTTTTTGCACAAGATACTAAAAGAATTTTCGTACTTAAAGAATTAAAAGATAAGCCTTTTTTGCAAAAAAAAGCAGGGATGTTGTCTTTTCCGCTAGAGACAGTAAGGACTGGAGAGACTTCGAAGGATGCTATTAAACGTCTCTTGATTGAAGAGGTGGGAAATATTAAGGTTGATGATTTAACAGAGGGTCCTGTTTTTTTCGGTGGGAAAATGGAAATTCTTAGTGGGGTTGCCTACACTATCCCTGCTTATGCATTTTGTAAGCGAGAGTTCCAAGGACAACCTGCTGACAATGACATTGAATTCTTTGGCTGGCTAACCTTGAGTGAGCTTTCAAAAAGATTTGTTCGGATTGAGGTTGAGCCTGTTCTTAAGACGTTTCTTGTATCAACAAAAAATTAAATCACAAAAAAAGGATAATCCTGACAATGCATTTGGCGAATCACTCGTTAAATGCATTTTATTTTCTTAAATAAATTTTTGTTAGAATTTTTTGGGTATTATTCAGGGATTTAAAACAAACATTTTTAGTTGCCCCATTAAAAATGATAATTTCCCTAAGGTTTTTATTTGTGGGGATATTTTTAAAAGCTTTTAGTTTTCCCCGAAGACCTCCAGTTGCATCTTTATTATGAGACGACGATACGGATATTGCATTATTAAAAATAGCTTTAAAATTTATTTTAGTTATTAATTTTGCCTTAGGATTAAGATATGGATCGTTATTAAAAATTCCATCGATATCACTGGCAAAAAAAACTTTCTCAGCATCAAATGTTTCAGCCAGGTAAGCTGCTATAGTATCTCCAGAACAGATAGTCATACCAAGCTTTCGATCGAATACCATTTCGCCATATAATAAGGGAATGCAGTTATTTTCTAATGCCAATGAAATAGGCTCTGTGGAAAAGTTAATGATAGATTTATTTTTCTGAATAATAACTGAGCCAGAATGAATTGGAAGGATTGGTAATTTTTGTTTATTAAATATTTTAAAAACTGATAAATTAAGAGATTGATTGGCAATGCGCGATAAGATTGACCCACGCCACCTTTCTTTCCTAGTCAAGGTACCTTCAATAAGATTGTATTTTGTAGCCAGGTGATGACTTGGACCACCTGCTCCGTGAATCAGGATGAGTTTAACATTAGGATTTTGTCGCAACCACATTTTAATTTCTTTAGCTAAGTTTGATAGAATAGTCCGATTGGGTATTAAATTGGCAGTATTCTTTTTCGTGGCCACACTACCTCCAATTTTAAGAATGTATAATTTTTTCATAAAATAATTATAATATTTACTAGACTTATTTATAAATTCAGTTTATCATATAAAAGCATGTATAGTAAGAGATTAATTTTTTAATTTATGATAAAATCTACTTCGGCTTCATTGCCTCGACGGAAGACTAGAGTGGTTCAAGTAGGAAATATTGGTATTGGGGGAGATAATCCGGTGAGGGTGCAAACTATGACCAATACAGATACCTTGGATGTTGAAAATACGGTGGCGCAAATTATACGATGTGTAGATGCGGGTGCTGAATTGATTCGTTTGACAACACAGACTGCTAAACATGCCAAGGCTCTCAAGAAGATTAAAAAAATTCTTAAGGAAGAATATAATTGTAAGATTCCTTTAATTGCTGATACACATTTTATTTTAAGCTCTGCCTTTGAAGCTCTAAAATGGGCAGATAAGATTAGAATAAATCCTGGATTATTTAGTACAAAATTTGCTAATAAAAAAAGTTTTACAGATGAGGAATATCAATTAGCCTTGGAAGACATAGAAGGAAATCTACTCCCCTTGATTAAGGAGTTAAAAAAGAAAAATATTCCCCTAAGAATAGGCACAAATCATGGCTCTTTGTCTCCTAGAATTTTAGAACGCTATGGAAATACTCCTGTTGGTCTAGTAGAAAGTGTTATGGAATATCTGCATATTTTCAAAAAACATAAATATGAAAATATAGTGGTAGCTATTAAATCATCAGACCCAGTTATTATGGTAGAAGTTAATCGTCTTTTAGCAAAGACCTTGGATAAAAACAAAATGGACTATCCAATACATTTAGGAGTTACAGAAGCCGGGATGGAAGAAGATGGTCGGGCTAAATCAACTATTGGTATAGGGTTTCCATTGCTAGAAGGTATTGGGGATACCATTAGGGTTTCTTTGACGGAAGCACCAGAAAAAGAAATTCCAGTATGTTATTCTATTTTACAGGCAGTACAACGGCGAATTACAAAAACAGAGTTTATTTCTTGCCCCTCCTGCGGAAGAACCTTGTTTGATATTGAAAAAGTTACGAAAAAGATTCAGCAGGAACTTGGCCACTTAAAAGGCCTAAAAATTGCTGTAATGGGTTGTATTGTGAATGGTCCTGGGGAAATGGCTGGAGCAGATTTTGGTTATGTTGGTGGTGCACCAGGAAAAATTAGTTTATATCGAAAGGACGAGTTAGTGGAAAAAAACATTCCAGAAAATGAAGCTTTAAACAAATTAATTAAACTTATTAAAAAAGAAGGTCTTTGGAAACTAGAAAAATAAATTGTGGATAAGTGTTTGCATTATTTTGTCTAATTTGCTAGACTAAATATGCTCAGAAATGAGTTTAAATAAAAAATTATCGAAAGATACGAATAAATAAATTAAGAGTCAAGGAGTTGTAGATAAAAATTAAATATATAAATTATGCAAGAAGACCAACTTCAGGAGGGGAGGGGGAATAGTTTGTTTACTGTAAAAAATCTTATAATCCTTTTATTGGGAATTATTTTAGGTTATTTTATAAAAATACAGGCTAGTCAAAAAATTACTATGGGATATGATGATTACAAACTACCTCAATGGCAGAGTAATATAAAAAATATTGATATTGATGTTAATGAAAAAAAACAAGCAGTTGAGGATGGTGGAAATACTGACTTAGGCGTTGAAGCCAATAAAAATAATAAATAAATTATTTTAACAGGAGGGGGATTAATATTTAATGTAAAAATATGCAAGAAGAAAGTAACAACAAGGACGATTACAAAGATAATGATATTGACCAGCAGGAAGATAAAATCGTCGAAATAATCGAAGAAGAAAAAGTTGAAGAAGTTTTTTCCGAAGGAAAAGACATAGATAAAATTATTGAGGAGGATAAACTTGTCCAAAAAAATAAAAATTATTTAGCAATAATTATTCTTCTGCTAGGTGCTTTGGTAGGTAGTTTATTTGTAGATATTGCTCAGTTTGCAAGTAAAAAAGGATATTCTCCAAAAGCCTTAGAAGAAGCGAATATTTTTTCCCTAGACGGGAAAACCTGGGTAGCCTATAAGGAACCGATTATAAACTTAGACATCTTAACGGTTTCAGGTGATGAATTAAAAAATTGTCCGACTTGCAAACCACCAAAGGAAGTTACTGATTTGTTTAAAAAGGTTATGCCCACATTGGTGATAAACGAGGCAGATATTAATTCTGAAAAAGGGAAAAAATTAGCAAAAAAATATAATACAAAATCGGTACCGGCCTTAGTTTTTTCGGGAGATTTAGAAAAAACAGAATTCTATAATGGAGAAGCTAAAGTTCTATTTGATAAAGTTGATGACGGTTATATTTTAAACTTAACAGGGTTAGGGCTACCAGTTGGTAAGTATACAGAAACTCCGACCATCGACGATGATAATCCTATTATCGGGGAGAAAGATGCTCCGGTAAAAATTATTTTATTTTCTGATCATCAATGTCCTTTCTGCGCTAAATTTTTCAATGAGATAGTTGACGTTAGCAAAAGTTTTGGCGATAAGGTTGTTTTAGTGTATAAAGATTTACCTTTGGACTTTCATCCTCAGGCTAAAAACGCTGCTGTGGCAGCTCAATGTGCTGGGGATCAGGATAAATTTTGGGAAATGTCCAGTAACCTTTATTCTACCCAAGGGCAGTGGGGTAAGATGAAAGATGATCAGGCTAAAAAATTCTTTAAAAGACAAGCAATTGTTTTAAGACTAGATCCAGAAAAATTTGACAAATGTCTTGATGAAAATAAACATTTAGATGAAATTGAGAAAAGTGTTGCTGAAGGAAAGGCCTTTGGAATAAGTGGAACGCCTAGTATATTTATAAATGATGAGTTTATCGGAGGTGTAATTCCAGCAGATCAATTAAAGAGCAAAATTCAGGCTCAAATTGATAAAGCTGAAGGTAAAGACGTTCAAGCAGAAGAGGAAAAGAAATAGAAAAAACCGTAGCGAGAATAAAAAGAGCTGATTGGATTAATCAGCTCTTTTTAATTTACTTGGGACAAAAATTTAAATTTTAACTTTATTGATAATTTAAATAGATGTTGTATAATGAATATGTAATTTGAAAGAAATGAGGATTTATAGGCGTATTATAGAATAGACTATAGGAATTCGCATTGTGGGGGCATAGGTTGTGGCAAGAGATACGTTTTTTAAAGAAATTAATTCTAAAAATATTTAGTTATGGTTAATAAAAATAAGTATGAAATAATTGTGCATGGTCGTGGTGGCCAGGGGGCTAAAACTACAGCTGAGCTTTTAGCTCAGGCTGGGTTAAAGGCGGGCAAGTTTGTTCAGGCATTTCCAGAATTTGGTCCAGAGCGTAGTGGAGCTCCTTTGCGAACTTTTGTACGCATTGCCGACAAATTCATTCGTTCCCATGAACCAATCGTTTCACCTGATGCAGTTTTAATCTTAGACGAAGGTTTATTAAATACTGTCAAAGTAAATAAAAATATTCATTTAGCTAAATTGATTATTGTAAATACAACAAAATCTGAAGAAAAATTACAAGAAGAGTTAAGTAAAAATAATAAATTTTCTCAAGAGTTTAAAGGCACGATTGTATCAGTGGACGCCAGTGGAATTGCTCAAAAAATTATTGGACAAAATAGACCAAATACAGTTATTCTGGGAAAATTTGCTGGATTAAATGATGTGGTATCAATAAATGACGTGGTGGAAGCTTTTGAAAAAAAATATATTAAAAAAATTGGTAAAGAAATAACAGCAAAAAATGTAGAGGCTATCGTTTCTGCTAGCGCATAAACTCTAATTTTCAATTTTCAATTTTCAATTTTCAATGAATTTTAAATGGCTTAATGATTTAATTTTTAAAATGATGCGCAGTAAAAATAAATAGTTATGAATAAAGAAATATCAAGTGGAGAAAATTCAAGAGGAGGTGTGGAGAAGGAAGAGCTTAGCCCAAAAGAGATTGCTGAGAAAAGATTAGCCTGGATTGTCTTTGATAATATGAAATCAAAATTAATAGATGTGTATAAAAGTGGTGGTAACTTTGACGTGGCTAGTGATCTTTATAGGTTTTTGGAAGAAGGCTCTTTAGAGGAAAACAAAAAAACTAAAGAAGATGCTATCCAATATTTAAGAGACGGAGTCGATGCATATACTGGTCAGGGGAGTGATTTACGACGTGTTCTTCATACGAAAATAGATGAACTTTACTCAGAGAGAGGTTAAAATTTAAAATTATAGCAAAAACGATGAAACAAATAATAAAAAATGATAAAAAAGTTTATCCGAAAACTGGTGATTGGAAATCAAAAATGCCAGTAATTTCTGATAAATGTATCGCTTGTGGACAATGCGTTCGTCATTGTCCCGAGGCAACAATGTTTATGGGAGAGATTGGTGGGAAAAAGCGCGCCGGAGTAAAATATGATTTTTGTAAGGGTTGCGGTGTTTGCGCAGAAGTTTGTCCAGTAAAGGCGATTAAAATGATAGATAGATAAGTCGAAAGTCAAAAGTCTAACGTCAAAAGTTTTGAAATTTTTAATAATTTTAAATTAAAACATTTAAAATTGAATTAAAATTTAAAATTTAAAATTAAAGCGAGGTAGTTGAATAAGATAATAATTTATAAAATTGTGAACAAAATAAAAAAACAGCTAAGGAAAGAACAAAGTATTGCTTTAACTGGTGGTTATGCTATCGGCGAGGCTCTACGACAGATAAATCCAGATGTAATGGCCGTTTATCCAATTACTCCCCAAACTCCAATAATTGCTTCTTTTAGTCAGCACATTGCCAACGGTAAAGCAGACACCAAAATGATTGAAGTGGAGTCGGAACATAGTGCCATGAGCGCTTGCATCGGTTCGGCAGCAGCGGGAGCGCGAACGATGACTGCTTCTAGCTCCCAGGGAATTATGTATATGATGGAAGTGATACCAGTCGCAGCGGCCATGCGCCTACCAATTGTTATGACCGTGGCTAATAGAGCAATTTCAGGAACAATAAATATTCACAATGATCATTCGGATGCCATGGCTATGCGTGACTTTGGTTGGGTACAAATTTTCTCTGAAACAGTCCAAGAAGCCTATGACGATACTTTCATTGCTTTAAAAATTGCTGAAAAAGCTAAATTGCCAGTGGCGCCTAATTTAGATGGATTTTTTATAACTCATAGTGTGGAAAATGTAAAATTGTTAACAGATGAGGTTGTGAAAAAATTTGCCGGAGAATATCAACCAAGAAAACATTTATTTGATTTTGAAAATCCGGTAACCTACGGAGCTCTTACTTTGCAGGATAGTTATATGGATGTCAGAGAAGAATTAGCGGAAGCTATAAACAAAGTGCCAAACATTTTTGAAAAAGTTGTTAATGAATTTGCAGAAATTTCTGGACGACAGTATAATTTTATCGAAGAATATAAAACAGATGATGCTGAAAAAATTATTGTAGCTATGGGCTCGGTGGCGGGCACAATCAAAGATGCTATTGATAATTTACGAGCAAAGGGTGAAAAAGTTGGTTTGGTGAAAATAAAATTATTCAGACCATTCCCCTATGAAATAGTTGGTAAAGCTCTAGGGAATGCCAAGGAAATTATTGTAATGGATAAAAATCTATCCATGGGAGCAAAACAGGTTTTAGAAAATGACATAACTCAGGCTATTGGTTCCGATGAGCGGGTGCGTAGTGTAGTATATGGCTTGGGAGGAAGAGATGTATTTGTGAAAGAAATTGAAGATTTGGTTATGAATAGTTAATTATAAAAAATATTACAATTTAGAATTAATAATAATATGAATAAGTTAAAATTTAAAGCTATTCTTTCCAGCCTTTTGCTTATAATTTTTCTAATAGTCACCATAACTGGCGTTGGTTTATGGTTGTCCCCCAGTGGACGAATTGCTCGCTTAGAAGACTGGTCATTTTTGGGAATGGGTAAACATCAACTGGAGACAATGCACACTAGATTTGGTTTTGCCATGGTTGGACTAATTGTTATACATCTATTTTCCAATTGGAAAATATTCATAAATGAATTGAAAGCTTTATTTGGAATTAGAAAAAAATAAAATGAAGAAAAAAAATATTACAAAAAAAATTATAATAGTCACAACAATTTTTACCATCGGTTCGATTGGTTCAATTTGGTTATTTTGGCAAAATATTTTTTTATTAACTTTTATCTTAGTCGGATTAGCCATAATGGAATTTATGATTTTACAAAAGAAAGAGATTATCATTGCTTATGTTTTAATTATGCTTGGTGGCGTGATGACGGAAGTGGTGGCAATTTATCTAGGAGCTTGGCAATATACCCAGCCGTCTTTCTGGGGGATTCCTCTCTGGTTGTTGCCCGCCTGGGGTAACGCGGGGATAATTGGAGTGTGTATTTATAAATTAATAGATAATAAATAGGTTTAAATTATGGGATTTGAAGATGATATTAAAAGGCTATTGGGGGAAGAAGAAGGTATTAGAGGTGCAGAAGCTATGCGAGATGCTAAGAATGTTAGCAGTGCCATGGACAAAAAAGGTGTAGGAGGTACAGGTCCATATGCTTGGACAGATTCACATTTAGATTCATATTCAGATTTAGACAGAGAAGTATTATTAGGAGGATACGAAAAGAGTCCCTTTCTAGGTACATTTAAAAATGTTATTGGTAATGCTGGTACATTAAAAGAGTATATTGAAAAAACTTTAGAAAATAAGAAGGGGGGCATTGCCATAGAGTTTGGAGGGATTGGAATAAATTTATTTAAAGGATTTTCTAAAGGTTTCTTTGGTAAAACCATAGGGGTTACCTTGTCAGACTATAGAAGTAATAGTGGTCAATTAGTTGGAAAAAATATTTTAAAATATGATGATGGTCGTGAACACGATATTGTTATAGGTAATATTTTTGATAAAAGTGTATACAAAGAATTGGATAAACTGACAAAGGGTAAAAAGTTTGATTTAATAATGGAAAGAATGGTGGCTGGATTCAGAAACGTACCAAATAGCCCAATGATTATTGCAACAATTTTTCAAAAGTGGTATTCATTGCTAAATGAAGGAGGTCTGATGTTTGTGGAGGTACCAATATTTTTAGAGGATGTAGTTTCGGAGTGGGTCAAGCTTATCAAAAATAATTATCCTAGCACCCTTGATATAGAGTTTGATCCTGGTGAAGAATCATTACGCATTCACAAGTTATTAGGAGCTCCCGAGATATTGCCAATGCTAAGTGTAAATGAAATTAGGAAAATCTTAGATAAAGATATAGAAATTAATTTAAATTAAGTTTAAAAAGAATTATTTAAATTATATGAATTTAAAACAAAGTACAATTAAGGCAGTAAAAAGTTGGCAACAAATGATGCCAATTTTAGTTGGCATGATACTGTTGGCAGAATTATTAAATAATATTTTACAAAAGTATTACACAGTAATTTTTACTGGAGATTATTTAAAAGACACTTTTATTGGAGCCTTAATGGGCAGTTTTTCTTTCGGAATGGCCTTGACTAGCTATGTTATCGGTGGTGAATTTTTACATAAAGGCGTTAGTCTATTGGCAGTTACGGCTTTCATTATGACCTGGACAACAGTTGGAATAGCGATGTTGCCTTTGGAGGCAAAAATGCTCGGCACAAAATTTGCCATTTGGCGCAATATTTTGAATTTTATCTTTGCCATTGTAATTTCTATATTGACAGTAGCAATTGTGCAGATGTTTAATTAATAAAAAAATAAAAATAGTAATAATTAAAATAAAATAGATGAAAAACACAATCATTACGGTTATCATCACAGTTCTAATTATCACTGTTGGAGTGATGGGATTTTTATTGTGGAAGGGAGGAAAACAGCAAACTAAAAATGAGGGAGTTAATTCCGTAGCAGATGTTGATAATAAGAAATCATCTATTTTAAATGATGATACCAATCATCAAATTAATAATACTATTCAAAATAACGGGAATAATGTTTGTGAAACTGCAAACAAAGTTTATTTCCCGATTCCGGAGTTGGGAATCAAAATCTTGGTGGACAAAAGTATTAAGGATGATTTGATTTATAAATATGAAGAAAAGGATAATGTAAAGTATGTTTATGTTTCTTTTGAATCTTTGATAGAAAAGGATAAAAAACATAACAGCTGTCTTCTGAAAAACGGCGGGGCTTTTTCAATTAGTCGACAATCAATAAGTGATGAAATGCGTAATAATCTGGGAGGAGTAAAAATAATCGGAGATGAATATATTAGATTTAATCGACAAGACAGATGCTCTTACTTAGATAATTATGAAAGCATGTTAATAGATAAATCAATGGTAACTGCAACCAATAATTATCAATGCATTAAAAAGTTGAGCGATGTGGTTGGTGATAATATTTTGTCAAAAAATAATTTCAAACAATTTATTGATAAAGATTTTGGAATTAGCTTTGAGTATCCGAAGGGCTTAATTTTAAAGTCGCATAGTATGTTGTCAGATGGTAATATTGCAAAACAAATAATATTGGATGATACTGTAAAGGATAAACAATATACAGTTAATATTTATAAAAATACTTTTTCTTTCGGGGATAATTTTAGACAGTGGTATAAAAATAATATTATAGGTAACGAACTAATTTCTGTTGATAGTGTTAAAATTGGTAATGATAGAGCTTTTCAAACAATTGAAGTCGATGGTATTGATTCGCAGGGAATATATGTTTATTTCTTAAACGATGGACATGCAATTAGTTTTAGGTGTGATAATAATGAAGCCGATAAAAAGTATCTTTTCGAAAATATTTTAGCAACAGTGAAATTTATTAAATAAAAATTTTGTTGATTAGCTTAATTTTCTTGATTATCTTAAAAAATAATAAGTTATTATAGTATGACTAATAAAACTAAACAAAATAATAATATACCGCAAAAGAAAAAATCTGGCAAGGGACTGCAAAAATTTTGGTTAGCCGTGCTAGTAATTTATTTAGTTACTTTTTTACTAAATAGTGATTTGGCCTTGAATAGTTTGCAAATTGCCGGGCAGACTTTATTAAAAATTATTCCCTTGGTTTTGTTGATCTTTGCGATTATGGTTTTGAGTAATCTATTTTTGACTCCGGAAAGAATAAAAAAGCATTTTGGGCATGAAGCTGGCTGGAAAGGTTGGCTTTATGCTATACTTTTTGGTGTTTTAGTGGCTGGTCCTCCTTATGCCTTGTATCCAATGCTAAAACAAATGAAAGAGCATGGGCTAAGGACAAATTATCTATCAGCTTTTTTATATAATCGTAATATAAAAATAGCACTTATTCCGGCAATGATTTATTATTTTGGTTGGCAGTATGCAATTGTAATGACGATTTTAGTAATAATTTTCTCAGTAATCAGTGGGGTGACGATGGAGAAAATTGTAAAAGAATAATTCAAATAAAATTTAAAATTTATGAAAAACTTAAACACCCAAGAAAAAGTTTCCGCCATGACCACCTGCGCTGGTTGCCCCATTGGTCTAGTAGCCCGAACAGTTTTAGGATTAGTTGATGGCCCAGCGGTAGTAACTGGAGCTACTGGTTGTATGGAGGTAACTTCCACAATTTACCCTAATACTTCTTGGAAGGTGCCATACATTCATAGTGTTTTTGGAAATGCTGGAGCAACTATTTCTGGGATTGAAACTGCTTGGCGGGCCCTTAGTGCGAAGCACTCGCAGAAGAGTGCGGATTTGAATGCGGACCAACGCGGACAAGCGATACAGAGTGGTGCGGATTTAAAATTAGATTTTACGAAGAGCGAGAGTGAAGGTGAAAAATCCCACTTCGCTGAAGCTACGAGGGATGGATTTGAATTGACATCAAAATCCAAACCCAAATTTATCGCTTTTGCCGGTGATGGGGGAAGTTATGATATTGGTTTGCAGGCTTTGTCCGGAGCATTGGAGAGAGGACACGATTTTCTTTTTGTGACTTATGATAACGAAGGTTATATGAATACTGGGCATCAACGAAGTGGGGCAACGCCCCTTGGTGCTAATACCCAAACTACTCCGGCGGGAAAAGAATCAATTGGAAAAAGTATTCGTCGTAAAGATTTAATGCAAATTGTTACCGCTCATCGTCCGGACTATGCTGCCACAGCCAATGTTGGTTTTTTGGCTGATTTTGAAAAAAAAGTAAAAAAAGCTTTAGCAGCTAAAGGCCCATCTTTTTTGTTAGTTTTTTCACCGTGTGTGCCTCTATGGAAATATCCCGAATCACAAACCATTAATATTGCTCAGTTGGGAACAGAAACAAATTTTTGGCCTCTCTATGAATACGAAAATGGGGAATATAAATTGAGCTATGAACCAAAGGAAAAAATTCCAGTAGAAGAATTTTATAAAACGCAAGGTCGCTTCAAACATCTTTTCAAGAGAGAAAACAAAGAACAAATCTTCCAAGATATTCAGAAAGTGACAGATCAAGAATGGGAGAAAATTAAAAGTCTATGCAAGTAAATAATAAAATGAAAAATGATACAAAAGATATTATAGAGGAGAGTTCTGTGGTGTTAAGTTTATATAAGGAGAGGTGTAAAAGTATATTATTAAAACAGGAAGGACAATTAACAAAAAAAGATGCAGTAGATTTTTATATTAGCTTACATATTGTTTTGGAATCGAGTATTAACATGGCTTTTAATTATTTTATGGTTATGTTGAGTTCTGAAGGGGAGATAAATATCTACAAAAAAATTAATGATGCAATAAGAGGTATTAGTTTTATACATAAAGTTTCATTATTCATTTATTTGATGCCAAAAAAGGATACTAGTATAGAATATAAAAAACGTTTAAATATTGTTGGCGACTTAAGAAATTTTTCTGAAAAAAGAAATTTGTTTGCACACGGTGTTTCGATTTTTTCTGTCGGTAGTTACAGTTCTAGTGCTAACAAATTTATTCAAATTAAAGAAATAGAAAAACAAATTAAATTATTTAAAAAAATCATTAGTGATTTAATATTTCACCTTGACAACGTAGTAGTGTTAGCGACCACAAATCAGAAAAATTCTTTTTTAATTAAGTTTATGATAGATGATGATTTTATAAATAATCTTAAATTAAAAAAATGATATTAAAATTCATTCAAAAAAATTTATTAATATTAATTATCCTGGTTATTGGTGCTGGGTTGTTTAATGTTAAATTTTTTGGTGGCTACAAATTTACACCATTGATTTGTTTGTGGGCAGCTTTGATAATGATTTATCCTTCTTTAGTTCCTTTATCTTTTGACAAACTCAAAGAAGTTAAAAAATATTGGCGAATTCTATTACTTTCTGTTGTCCTGAATTTTATTTTAATTCCCATAACAGCCTATTTAGTAGGGCAGTTATTCTTGCCTAATCAGCCAGTTTTGCAATTAGGACTTATTTTATTATCCCTGCTTCCTGGAGGAGGGATGGTAACAACCTGGGCCTTAAAATCTAAGGCGGATATGCTAACAACCATCGGAGTTGTTCTGCTGAATTTGTTGTTGGCCATTGTAATAGTTCCTTTTGGTCTTTCCTATGCCATGAATCAATTACCGGTTAACGGGACCAACAATTCTCATCAACTCGCATTTAATGAGCTTGGTAATATAAATTCAACCATAGGTAAAAGTAATGCTGATTTAATGACATTGAACAATGCAGAGCCAGCAGAAAGTTGTATTATTGAGAAGGCAACCAAAGGAATTGCTTCCTGTAACCTGGGTGGTCAAAAAATTACTCCAATAAAGATTGCTATCCCGATTGTTTTTATTATTTTAGTGCCTATTATATTAACTATCATTACCCAGCAAATTTTATTTAGAAATAAAAAAAAGGCAGAGATTAAAGATTTAAAAAATAAATTTGGAGCTTTTAGTAATTTAGGCTTATTAATTGTTTTATTTATGTTAATGAGCCTGGAGGATAATATTGTTATATTTGATAGTACGGTTTTAATTTGGGATATTTTCGTAGCTCTATTGTTTTTCTACGGGACTATTTTTTCGTTTGCTTGGTTTAGTTATAAAAAATTATATTTTAATTCTCAGGGCAAAGCTTTGCTCTGGGGGAGCTATCTTCGTTATATTACTCTTGCCCTAGGTTTTGCAATTTCTTTGGTTTATCAAGATAAATCTCTAGAGCCAATTATCTTGATAATAGTCTTGTCCTATCTTATCCAAATTCCTTCGTCTTATTTAATAGCTAATTTATTAAGGAAGCATTAGCAGGTAATTGGGGGTGGGTGGTGAGTTTTAAAATGTTTTGCAAAAATAAAAAACTTTATTTCTTTTTCCATGAAAAATCATAGTTTTCATCAAGAAATAAAGTTTTTAGGAAGGCATATTTAGTATCGCTATTGATTTTAAGAAATATCACTTAATTGTAATATTAGCAGAAATTCTCAAGCTCTATACATGTAATAACTTTTCCTAATCAGCCTAAAGTAAATAGTTCACACTATACATATTCAGTGGGTCAGACAAGCTGACACTGTCTTTAATGGATTGTCTTTGAAAAACAACCTACTTGGTTAAATGATAGCATGGATATTTATTTATGTCAAATTTGGCTATTGAATATTTTAATGGTATAATGAGTTCGTTAGAGAGCTGATTTAAAGTCCTCAATTTTTTTTAATTCTTAATTTTTAATTTTTAATTATTTCTCAGTATGGATTTCAGTACAATAATTTTTATAGTTTTACTTATTTTAGTTGCCGGAGCAATCATGTTTTTTATTAGTAAAAAAATTGGTGATTTAAAAAGTGATTTGAATAAACCAAATGATGATCAGTCCATAATGATGTTACAGCAACAACTAGGAAGATTGTCTGAGACATTGGATCATAAATTATCCCAAGCCAATAAATTAACCCAAGACCAGGCCCAAGAAAGTAGTCGATTTATGAGCAATATTAACAAGGAGAGTCGGGAGACCTTAGAAAATGTCACCAGAGAGAGTAGACAACTGTTGGCCAAAGTAACCGACCAGTTTAATGAAATGAATAAGTATTCTCAAGAATCTACTAAGCAA
This sequence comes from Cyathermia naticoides, assembly GCA_033042655.1. NCBI lineage: Eukaryota > Metazoa > Mollusca > Gastropoda > Neomphalida > Neomphalidae > Cyathermia > Cyathermia naticoides. The sequence goes on along the minus strand of JAUTWP010179701.1, from coordinate 4,661 downwards.
GTAATTCATAAATTAACAAAATTAGACGAAACCAATAAGCAAGTCGTTGGTTTTTCTGAGCAATTAAAAAATCTGCAAGACATTTTAAAAAACCCGAAACAACGAGGAGTTTTAGGCGAATATTATCTAGAAGAAACTTTAAAAAATGTTTTACCGCCAAATTCTTATCAAATGCAGTATGGTTTTAAAAATGGGGAAATTGTAGATGCCGTTGTTTTCGTAGACAAAAAAGTTATCCCCATTGATTCTAAATTTAGTTTAGAAAATTATGAAAGACTTTTGAACTGTAGTGATCCAGAGGAGCGAGAGAAAATTGCTAAAAGTTTTAAGGAAGATTTAAAGAAGCGAATTGATGAGACAGCTAAGTATGTTCGTCCCGATGAGGGTACTGTCGATTTTGCCTTTATGTTTATTCCTTCAGAATCAATTTATTATGATCTATTAGTTAATAAGGTTGGAGCGACCACCGTTTCTTCCCGGGATTTAATTGAATATGCCTTCAAGGATAAACATGTGGTAATAGTTTCCCCAACATCATTCCTAGCGTATCTTCAAACAGTTTTGCAGGGATTGCGTGCTTTGGAAATAAATGAAAACGCAAAAAAAATTCAAAAAAATGTAGAGAAGTTAGGCAATCATTTAAAAGTATATCAGGATTTTCATGGTAAGCTCGGTAACTCATTGAACACAGTGGTTAATCACTATCAACGGAGCACAAAAGAATTTAAAAAAATAAACAAGGATGTTACTAAAATCACTGAAGGAGAAGATGTTTTACAAATTGAAGAAGTTGCCATTGAAAAGATAGAAAATGATCAATAAAAAATTTGACAATAATGGTATTTGAGTTATAATAATAGAGTTATTTAAAAATAACATGTTCTAAATATGAGTGAGTCAAAAGAAATAAAGAAGCCAATAAAAAATAGTATTGACGAAGATGTTTCGGTTATTTCCTTGGCCTGGGATCTTGGTTGGATGATAATTATTCCAATCGTAATATTAGCAATTGGCGGAGCCCTCCTCGATAAAAAACTTGGCACGAGTCCCTGGATGCTATTAGCTGGAATTGGCTTTTCATTAATTATTACGGCAATAATGGTCTATGGAAAAGTGACAAAAGTATTGACTAAACTAGGAGGAGAAGATATTAAATCAGGAAAATAAGAAGAAATAATTTCAAATTTATAAAATGGAACAAGCTTTGATTAAACCTTCATTTACACCAGAAGCTATTGCTACCATTGGGAGTTTTCCAATTACCAATTCTCTTTTAGTGACCTTGTTTATAAGTAGTTTAATTATTTTTGGCGCATTGTTATTGAAAAAAAAATTAAAATCAAGCAGGCCAAATGGATTTCAAAATATGATAGAAATGGTATTTGAAGGGCTACTTGATTTAATCGATGGTGTTACCGGAAATCGTGAGCAAACCAGGAAGTTTTTTCCTCTAGTAGCCACGATTTTTATTTTTGTAATTTTAATAAATTGGATTGAAATTGTACCCGGACTAGGAACCATTGGCGTAGAGCAATTGCATCACGGAGAGAAAATTTTAGCTCCTTTTATTAGAAGTGCAAGCGCTGATTTAAATCTTACTTTAATGTTATCGTTGGTGGCAGTTATGGCAGCACAATTTATGGGAATTACTGCTTTGGGAATTAAAAAATATGCTGGTAAATTCTTCGTAAGTCCTTTTAAAAAACCATATTTTGTAGGAACTTTTGTGGGAGTGCTTGAAATAATTTCCGAATTTGCTAAAATTATATCTTTTTCCTTTCGTCTGTTTGGAAACATTTTTGCTGGCGAAGTTTTATTGACAGTTATGCTGATATTAGTACCATTATTTATACCATTGCCATTTTTATTTTTAGAAATTTTCGTTGGTTTTATTCAGGCCCTGGTATTTGCGATGTTAACATTGGTTTTTATGAAAATGGCAACGGAAGCACACTAATTATTAATTTGAAATTTATAATTTGAAATTTGAAATGAATTTTAAATGATTAAATGAAAAAATGTTTTAAACATTTGGTAATTTGGTCATTCATTTCAAATTTCAAATTTCAAATTGAAAATTTGTTTTAAAGTTCAAAATTAATTAATTAAGAAAAAAAATATGTCAGTATCACCAGATGATGCAAAAATGGTTGCCGAAGGCGCTGGGCAAAGCGTTGAATCAGCTAAAATGATTGGCGCTGCTATCTCTATGGGATTAGGAGCAATTGGACCAGGTATTGGAATTGGTATTTTAGCTTCTAAAGCATTAGAGGCCATTGGACGAAATCCAGAAGCTGCTCCAAAAATTCAAACAGTTATGATTTTAGCCATTGCCTTTACGGAGGCTATTGCTATTTATGCTTTGGTAGTTGCCTTGATTATTAAGTTTGTGTAATTGGTTCACAGTTCACGGTTCACAGTTCACAGTTGTGATAAGTTGTGGGCCGTAATAGTGTGAAATAATTATAATAAATATGCATAATTTTGAAAATTTGAGGGTGTATCAGAGAAGTCTAGATGTAGTAGATAATATTTATAAATTGACTGATAAATTTCCGAAAAATGAAATTTTTGGATTGACCAATCAATTTAGAAGAGCTGCCGTTTCTGTGACGTTAAATATAACTGAAGGTAGCGGTCGTACAAAAAAAGATTTTAGACATTTTTTGAACATGGCTAGAACGTCAGCGTATGAATGTACAGCAATATTAGAAATAGCCAGAAGAAGAAAGTATATAAGAAATGAAGAGTGTGAAAAATTTTATGACGAGTTGGAAATAATTATTAAAATGATTAATAAATTAAGGTCCAGTATTCACGATTAGCAGGTTTTTGCCATGTGAACCGTGAACAGTGAACCCTGAACTAATTATGGAATTATTAGGAAATCTAGGTATCAACGGAAAACTATTTTTAGCGCAGTTAGTTAACTTCGCAATCTTATTTTTTGTTTTGAAAAAGTTTGCTTATCAGCCAATTTTAAAAGTGTTGGATGAGCGAAAAGATAAAATTGAAAAGGGCTTAAAGGATGCTGAAAAAGCGGGAGAAAAATTAGAAAAAATTACAGTTAAAGAAAAGGAAGTTTTAGAGAAGGCCAATAAGCAAGCGACTCATATTTTATTAGAAGCTGAAGAAAAGGTTGAAGAAAATAGGGCTGAAGCGGTTAAGAAAACTGAGAAAGAGATTGAGGGATTAATGAAAAAGGCTGAGCAAAAAATTCAAGAAAAGAAAGAACAGATGTTACAAGATTTGAAAAAAGATGTAGCGGAATTAGTAGTAGTGGCGACAGAAAAAGTTTTAGATGAAAAAATTGATAGCGATAAAGATAAGGAATTAATTAAAAAAGTGACTAGCAAATTATAATACACCAGATATGAAAATAGACAGTAAAGAATATGCCCAGGCATTATATGAATTAACCAAAAATAAACCTGAAAGTAAGGTTGCCGTTGTGATAGAAAAATATGTTAATAATTTAAAAAAGCAGGGGCTGTTAAGCAAAGTAGAAGATATCATCAAAAAATTTAATGAAATTTATGACAGGGAAAATGGAATAGTTAAGGCTACAGTGTTTGTGAGTAGAGAATTAGCAGATGAAGATGTGGAAGCTATTGCTAAAATTATCAAGGAAAAATATCAGGCCAAGGAAGTTGAATTGGAAGTACTGGTAGACAAAAATTTAAAGGGAGGTATGAAAATAATTGTGGGAGAAGAAATTTTAGACAATAGCATCGCCGGAAGATTAATAAAATTAAAAAAAGCCCTAGTCAGCTAATTTCGAATTTCGAATTTTCAATTTTGATTAAATTATTTAATGTTAAAATTTTTAATTAAAACATTAAATAATCATAATTTTAATCAGAGTTTAGAATTCAGAATTTAAAATTCTGCAAAGTGCACCTTTACAATTAAATAACAAATATTTTTAGGAGACAGACTTAATTTTAATTTGTAAGTTTTATACCACAAGGGCATTTCCTTTGGTCAATTTTAATTGAATTTTAAATGCCCAAGTTTTTTAAATGAGGAGGAGTTGAATATGAGTGCTAAAATTAAGCCAACCGTAGAATTGTTGGCAGCGTTAGTAGAGGCAGTTTATCTGAAAAACGCAGGAAGAAATGTGGAGGTTATTGGCAAAGTTACAATAGTTAAAAATGGTACTAAGCGATATTATGGGACTTTGCAAGGATTTTCTTCTACTAGTCAAATTATTATTTATAGAACAGAGCCAATTTTTAACAATGCAGAAGAAGCCAAGACAACTTTGCAGAGTATCTACGATCAACGGAATAAAATCATTGGTCCCAGTATGGAAAAGCTTACTGAGATCATAAAAACGTTGAATCAGCCAGTCGTACCTGGAACTAAATCATTTGAAGAGGTAGTCTGGGAGGCCATTAAGGTATTGCTTTGCTTTTAAAGTTTTTGCTTTTAAAGTTCATAAAAGTTTTAGACAGAAACCAGAACAACGATTTTGGCTTCTGGTTTCCTAAAAGTATTTGTTATTTAAAAAGATTTACGATTTAAGATTTATGATTTATGAAAATAGATTGTAAATAATCTGTAGAAGCACTTTGATAACTGAATAACAAATATTTTTAGGAGGCTAAATGTTGTTAGGTGTAAATTTATAACTAACAATGAAAAATAAATTTTCCCAG